>PVLD010007234.1:0-93240 GCA_004027595.1 Dinomys branickii | reverse complement strand
CCAGCTATTCCTCTTCTGGGTATTTTCCCAGAAGATCTGAAAACATCATATCACTCTGATATATGTGCACCCATGTTTATAGCAGCACAATTTGTAATAGCTAAAATGTGGAAGCAACCCAAGTGCCCATCCACAGAAGACTGGATTAAAAAATTGTGGCATTTTTATATAATGGAATATTATTCAGCTATAAAGAAAGGCAGTTTTGGGGACTTTGTAGGCAAGTGGTCAAAACTGGCGTCCATACTCATTAGTGAAATAAATCAGTGATACATGTGCAGGCAACGTATTGTATCACTGGTGTAAGAACCCGAGCGTGGGAATATAAACTAAGAGACATGAAGGAAATCTGTTCAAAAACAAAGAACAGATGAGACGAGGGAAAGGGGAAAAGAAAGAGACAGAAATGTATGTATGTATATATGAATATAAATATATGCAGGAGGGATAACATGGTTCTACTATTGTATTATATCACTTAATGCTATGGAATAATTGATGACGGGTTATTTGATCAATATTGTATGTCTGTATGTATTATCCTGAACACACACTTCGAAGATATCAATATGCAAAGCAGCAACTATTGGTGGTTTGTTGTTGTTGTTGTTGTTGTTTGCCTGTTTTGTTTTCTGTCTTTGGATGTCTGGTTTTTGTGTTTTTCTGTTGTTGAGAGGATTAATGTTCTGACCAATTTTGCATGTCTGTATATGGGTTCATATATTTACACTTCGAAGATATCAATGGATAAAGCAATAACCACTGTTGAGACCATGTCACCCTGTCTATAGATCAGTTGTGATTGTAGTATTTTTTATGCTAATTGGTGTCTGTTTGTTAATATGTTTTTGTACTTTTATTTAAAAAAAAAAACTTAGTGAATGAAAAAAAAAAGGATCTAAGAGATGTAAGATTCGAACAGATGTAAGATTTGGTCAAATTAACCTTTCAAAACTATTAGTATTTATGAGGTCAAAAGCTGTCTTGACTATGTATAGCTAATAAGGGAGAGGAGTCAGAAAATTGTGGCTGTGCATTTGGCTCCAATATGCGACTAGCCAGATAGATCCATAGATAAACAGATAAATATTCCTTACATTCTGTATATAAGGATATAAAGGGCATAAGACTCCTTATGTAGAAAACTTTTAAGAAATATTTACCACTGTAAACTATAGAAAATTTAAAAAATTATATTGCCAAAGAAGACAGGTACAGAAAAATCTGCCTGCAGACTATAAATTAATTTTTATCTCTGGGAATGTTCCCATTCATAGTTCTATCCCTGAAGCCCTCCTGTGTATACAGTTACTAAATAGGCACTTGCCACAGGCTGAGAAGCTAGTCATTCTTCCTTCGTGATTCATGTCAAAGTGTGCAGGAATGACATCATTTTTGTAATTGACTTCTGAGAAGAAAGAGCGTAGAAGACAGGACAAACTCCATAAGCAGAGATCTGGAAAACAATAAAAAATATAACCCTTGGGAATCATTCTGGGCCTTTTTGTGATAAAGGGGATGAGGACAGTTGGAACCAAGAACCTTTAAAGACCCACTCTTCTAGTTCACGGCCCAGCACAGTCAAAGACTGCGACTCTGCTATGATTTCACACCTCATACATGACTCCAGTTGATGGGCCGAGAACAGTCAGAATATAGCCCAGTGCAAGAAAGAAGCCCCAACCCAAGTCCATAGTTCTAAGGATTCTTTTCTCTAAAAATAACACTTGATTTTTAGTTCTCGGTGAGGTATAAAGGGATGGGTAAGGACTTCTTAAATTAGTGCTATTGTTTACAAGTTCACACTGATTTTACACTCATATTTACTAGATAGTCTAAGTAAAGAACACCTGGATTATAGAAAGCAACCAGAAAAGTAAAGAGACTAAACTGGATGCACTGAGAATGTTGGGTTAGAAACTTTGCCCCTATCCTGTTACTCACTGGTTCTCTCAGGTGTCAGGAGAATTGGGCTAACCCAGTGTCTAGGGAACATGTTAACCGAATTAATGTTTTCATTGAGCAGACATTGGACTGCTACTGGTCCAAACATTGACCCAAGTCTCAATGACAAAAATAAGTCCTTTATGGAAAATATCAGATTAATTTAGCTTTGCAATTGCCTTTCTGTTTTCATGTTTTATCCCCAATTGTGCATGTTGTTTCTTTAATAGAAGCAAGTAAGACAGACAGACAGAAAGGATGTCAGAAAGAAAGAAAGAATGACAGAAAGAGAATCTCAGTTTCTTTGTCATCACTGAGGTGCAATATTCAACACCCAGAGCTCTAAGGAGGAAAGGTGGATTTTGGCTCATAGTTTATAGAGGTTTAGTCAATAGTCATCTGACTCCAAGGAAGGCAGCACAGCAGAGAGATGTGGCTAAGGAGGCTGGCTCATGGCACGGTGGTGGAAATCAGAGAGTGATCGATGGAAAGAGATAGACCCTCCCAGGCCACACCTCCCATGACTAGCTAACCTTTCCTAAACAGACTTCACCTCCCAGCACCTAATTTGGCTATCAACTCATCAGTGAACTAATCTACCAATGACTATTGTCCTCCATGATCCAGTCACCTCCCCAAAATCCCACCTAGAGATCCATGAGGCTTTGAAGAGAAATCTAGATGTAAACCATAGACAGATAAATAGTTGATAGATAGAGATACGTGCATACATACATGGAAGTTTTCTAACAGGGAAAGGGAATCCCAGGCTGCTTATCACCCAACAAACAGACATAAGATTAATTTTCTCTCCATTCTCTCCCCCATCCTCTTTCGTACCTCAATTTCAGTGTGCATAAACAAGGAAGCTGGAGGCTAGTTTCTCAGCTGTCTTTATTTAAGTGCTGAGAAATGTGAAGAAATACATATACTAGGAGCGCTTGCATTTTGCATCTTTTGTTACCACGTGTAATTCAAAGCAATGACTCATTTCCACAGCTCCAGAAACACATGGCTATTTCCAACCTGTCAATGTCATCTTTCTTTATGCATCACCACAGACTTTGAACTGATGCTGATGCAGTCCAGATTCCTGACTAGAGCACTCAAAACTATAGCACCATATATGCCTTGACAACTCTATTTGGCAGAACCCAAATCTGCTTGCCTTTAAAGAAAGCTTCCAGACATGCCCTTTTAACCAGTTTATTTTATGGATCTTTTTCCAGTTTCTGTTGGTATAATGGGTTACCACACAGTAGGTGTATTATAAGTGAAAGAAATGTATTTGGCTCAAGGTTCTGGAGACCGAGAAGTCCAACATCAAGTCCTGCCTATGGTGAGATCCTTTTGCTGTATTATAAGCTCAGAGGCGAAGTAAGCAAAAGAGGTTAAGGGGCTAAAGCTCATGGGAATTTAACACTAGTTCTTGTGATAAGAGCATTAATCCACTCACCATGGTGGAGGCCTTATGACCCAAACACCACTTTGATGGTCCCAACTCCCACTAGCACCCACAGTGACAATTAAATTTCAATCTAAGTTGTGGAGGTAGCATTCACACCACAGAAATAAGTATTTCCAGTATTATTTGACATATCTGGTCCTGTTTTATGTACAGTTTTAACTTACATTGGTGTTTGATGTCCTGAGTTAATTTCCCCACAAACCAAAGAGTTTCATCTATGAAGAACTCAATAAATAATTAATTTACTGAAATGCAGTAGAGACTTCTTTATCTATCTATATTTTACTAGTCCTAGAATTTACTTTCCACACTATATTTGCTTTCAGCAAAGTATTTTTTTATTATAAAAGTAAAAGAATGAAAACATATTCACAAACAGACATCCACTTACAAAATAGCACAAGAACAATACACATAATACTGAATTACAGACAAGGTGACAGGAAATTAACAATGGTTGCTGTATTACATGTTGATAACTTCAAAGTGGTTACTCAGGAAAACAAATATAGACATGCAAAGTTGATCAAATTATTAATCATTAAATGTTCCTTTCAATAAAGTGATAGCTGTCAGTAGTACAACTATGTTAGCCGTCCTGCATATACAATCCTTTCAGTTATAGTGATGACAATATATAGGTGCAGAATCTCCTTCCCTGTGGTTCTATGAAGCGTAGGATGGGTCGCCTTGGGAGTGAAGTAGTGAGATCCTACCTGCGCAGAGACCAGGACACAAAAGATGTCGCTTCAGGATGTGTTTACTCTCTTGACTTTCCATTGTAGAGGATGGATAGTTTGTTTTCAGTTCTTGTCTACTGTCTAACTATGACTGAAAGGACTTGGAGAGCTTCTGCTTACACCTGGAGGTGGTTTGGAACCGTCTGATAGGCACCTCTTCTATGATGTACTAGAATGATTTGTCAGAGTACATGAGGGGCAGAAGTAATTTCATGCTTAGACTGAATTTGTGGCGGGAGAGTTAGAATAAAGAGATGTGTAGATAATAATCTTCCATTTCTTAAGATAAAAACCCTCAACGGAAGCCCACTGCTACAGCTGATTCCCTCACTACCGTTTTATTGTCTTTCCTTTCATGCTAGGTTACATTGGCTGAGTTCAGGCTTAGGCAATATCCTATACACAGAGGGACAGGGAGGGAATATATGCTAGTAGTTTTTAAATTTTAATCCATCTGCTCTTCACTCCTAGTTATGCCACATAAATATACAAAACTGAGAGGCTTAATTCTTCCTTGCTAAAGGAACAGGTTCATCTCCTTAGCTATTACTTAAAGCATTTACTTCAGGACACTTGTAAATAGGTAGATCCTGTCTCCTCTCTTCCAATATATATATTTATCTGAAAAGGAGATAGCTGCTCTGTTATCATGGTGACCCAGAAAGAAATCTTTTTAAAAGATACTGAACTTATCTCCTGGAAAGGCAAATAAGGGAAATACCTTTCCTCATTCTAGTTTCTGTGGGAATATAGGAATCTTGCTCCGAGTCCTAAAATTATCTTCTATCATAAAAATATGAAGTTTGGGGTTTTTTCTCAAATAAAGTCAATTAACTTACACATAGTCAAACAGTTACTAAATGAATTTAAAGTGAACTGTGTTTTAAATCCTCTTCCAAGATGACCACCTTCTTCTCTTGAGTCTTCTTACAAGAGGACTAGTTATTATCTGAAAATTCCATAAGAAATGTGTTGTCCCTATTTGGCTCTGCTAGAGGGTGAGAGATTTCTCTGTCTTTACAAATTCTTAGCTGGTCACCATTTCTGCAGATCACATTCTGATTTGATTGCTACTTTTTTCACAAGACACTTTCTCTGCTACTTTTGTTCAGTTCTCTGGTGATAAGTCTCAGAAAATACTCCTCTACATATTAGATCTTCACATCCTGAAAGAAGCACTTGAGAAGGAAAGCTGAATGAAATTGAGAAAACAACAGAAGCAACCATCACTCTTCATCGGAGCCACCCTGCAAGAGAATTACATGACTCTGCCCTGCAGTAAGTGTTCTCCACATACCAGGAGGAAAGAGACAATAAAACAGAGGTTCCAAGAAACATCTGAGCACACAAAACCTTAATCATACCCCTATCTTACAATCGTACTTCCTTCTGCATGACTGTCCAGAAAATTACACATTTTTTCATATTTCTTTGAATCTTCGTATTTGAAGGCTCACATGTCATTTGCAACTTATATCAAATAAACTTGTGTATGTTTTGTTAATCTGTGTTTTGTTATATGGATCCCATCCTAGAGACTTGCAATGCATGAATCAAAGGTACAGTTTTCTCCCCTACACTGGCTTGGAAGAAGATTGTTTCTTTTATTTTTTTCAGCTTTGAACAAGATAACCTTTACGTGTAAATATTCTGTTCGTTTAAAATGTACACAGAAAACTATTTGGATATGATATGCTTAAGGTCACAGGAAACAAAGGTAAATCCTGCTAAAATGAAGATCAGGTGGTGATATCCAGAAAATCAAAACGAGTTAACAGTTCCAAAAGAGTTAACGTAAACTGACTGAGACAGAACAGCTATGTCAACTTTCCCTTGAGCCCTGTATCTCCAGGGTTTTGATTTCACAAGTCAATAACCAACGCAAGCATCTCTATGCTCTATATAATCTTACACCCCCCTCACAATAATGGAAGAGACATTCATTTAGTAAATACAGTACCAGAGAAATTTCTGCTACCTACAAAATACATAAAGAAAACTGTCACTCAAAAGGCCTGGAAATTCTCTTCTAGGAACGCTATCCTATAACTTGGAAGCACTGTCTAAATGCAGGCACATTTTGTGTATGATCTTACTTTAACTCAAAGCCAAATTTTCCTTCTTTCTAGGATCTTTTATGAGAAAGGAACAGCAGCAGTTTTAGTCAATAGACCAAACTACAAGCTACTTTTATTCTTTCAGTTTGACCCTCGTGTGCTTTCATTCATCAGGCAATGTGAGAAGAAAATAAGTTGTTGATAGGTAGTGTTAGGAATGCAACAATTGAGAAGAGAAGTCGCTATCAGCTATTCTACCTGAGACCATTGCTAATAAGAAGCTTTAGTAGCATTGTAAACTTGGGTATAAATGCTATGTTAAAGTGAATTTTGAAATCTTTGGCATTGAAGTTGGTTAGTTTTTCCATATTGTAAGGAGAAGCTTGGATGGCCATCTTTTCTAGGAAGCTTTATGGCATAAAATGGGCTGATTTGAAATGAGTTCTTACGAGGATGATTGCCAGGAGTTAAAGCTTGAAGATTTCACACTTTTTCCTCCCTCCAGATATTTTTGCTTCTTGTTTGGCCCATAGAGACCTCAGGGTATCTCCCTGGGGGAACTGGCCCACTGGGTTCACTCCGTTCCTTTTCTAGAGTGGCAATGCCAGACTTTTCCAAGTTGAGCTGCTGTTAGAGCTCCTCTGTCTTTCTCAGGAAGGGCTGGCCAACTGGACTTCTGGCTGAGCTATTGAAGAAGGTCTCTTCCCTGAATTAGGGTGGATCGTATTTTTAAGAAAATTGTGGATATCTCCTGTGAGCTCCTGAGAAATGGCCTGAAAGTAGCCCTTATGAATACATTACCACATCTCACCATTTGTGGGAAAAACCTCTCTCTGCTCCTGCAGTCACTGCAATTCTTAATCCTAGGGCAAATGTGTCCAATTTGGGAAGATGTCAATAATCCTCTTGCAAAGTCTCATTATCCAGAAAGTGAGATTTCCTTCTTCCATGTAGGGTGTGCTTATTGACATCAGATGGCCCAGGTCACCAATTTTATGCATCACACTGCCGGAAAGAAACCAATCAGCTTCACTTTCAATGTCTTCTAGGACTACAGGGGAATCACACTGTGCTTTATGACAAATGAAGAAGTTATCGAGATGATGCTGGGGTGTACTATGCCAGAGTTTGGATGTATTTAAGCACCAAGGAAATCTGTAGAAGTATGTCTTTGAGTTTGGGTTCTTGGAAACGATTACTAAACCTAATGTTTTAGGTATAGCAGCTTACAAGCTCTCACCCTTGCAGTATTCTGAATGATTACTTAGTCATCTTCTACCCATGAGGAACAGTAGCATGCCACATGGGGGCGAGGCCCCAGCACTGCCTGAGCATAAAGTTCATGCACATACAAATTCTCATGTGATAATTCTGCTAAAGGTTTTATAGAGCCCTTGATTGCATAAAAACATCCAACCAGTCTCTTAGTGCACTTGTACGCTATTCCAAATTCCCCACTTCCAATTTTCTCTAGTGCCAAGAATTACTTGAAGCCATGTTAGTGACTTGTAGAACATTTTTCTTGGCAAGCAGCCCTTGTAAATTGCCTTCCTCTACACCAGCTTCTTCAGGATCTCCTGGGGGATTACTCTTCCCTTTTGATTGAAAAAAATAATTTTCATAGGAATCAGGAGTAAAAGTATCAGTAATGACCAGAGACAGTGAAAAGGCCTCATCCATGAGGTGAACAGGTGTGAGCCTTGAATGCTCACAGCTCAGGGGATGAGCACCCTGCCAGAGAAATCACTAACTGGCTCAACAGACTCTTGGAGTGGAGGGTCTGTCATCAGCTGCAGGCTGCTCCTTGGGGCAGCTCATGCTGTGCTACAGGACACCTGAAAGGGTCTGACCCTGGAGTCTGCAGTCAGATGTGGACTTTCCTGGTCTTTCTCCTGAGATGTGCCAAGTTTGGGTATGTTCTTGAGGAAAGTCCTGGGAACTTCCACATCCTAGGCGTCACCCCTCTCTGGACTTTGGGGTGGGGCCTTTGTATCCCAAATCTCACCCTTCTTGTGGCTTTGCCTCATGGCCTCCTTGACCTTTTGTGTTTCTGCTCTTCATTCTCAGACTCTTCTTCCCCAAAGAAAAAGTTAATTTCTGATCTGGCTCTTTGATAACACCGTGCCAGCCACCTCAGGGAAAGGCATGGCCATTGAGTGAATGAGCACCACATCTTTCCTACAAGTGGTAAATACTTGCACTTTTTCCACAACTATTTAGAGGTTGTTACAAGCACTGGCTCTTCACATGAGTCTGCCGATGCCCAGTGGGAAAATCAAAGGAAGATAAAATGCTGGATGTCGTTGCCTTCATTCTGACTTGTCCTTTCTCTGAGTCATTCTCTCCAAGAGTCACACTGGATTCCAGGAACAACAGGTCTAATGAATAAACACATTAGGATGAGAGCTGAAACTGTGCTTGCCCACCTTCAGGCAGCAACGATCTCCTTATGACAACAAGGTCCCTGACCAATTCTGAGGCAATGATTAAGCAGACCATGACTGAGCACAAGCACAAAGCCACCATCAGTGCCAAGGACCCATGCCCACCTTCATTCAACTTAGTGCAAACCTTGATCACCAAGGCCTTATCTGTTCCTCCCAGTGTGGCTATGCTGATTGAAATGATTACCAATAATTTCTTGCCTTCACCATTGCTAGTCTTTTCTTCGGTGTCTTGGGAGGGTGGACAAACATAGTCATTTGGGACTCCTAGGTAGGCTTCTTCACCCCGAAACTCTGATAAAAACATTAGCTCTTGGGATATTTTCCTACATTAAATTCTTTGCTAACATACTTAAGGGGAAACAGTTAAAATGTATCTTTTATCCATACAGTGAAGTTTATCAAATCTGTATGCATATTTTCAGTCAACTGAAGCTGGGCTAGTAATGTTCTTCCATGACACGATGACATTTAAGACCTAAGTCTGAAACATAAACATAACACTGAAGGCAAATACAACTCTTTTAATCACTGCTAATTAACTCCACTCTGACATACTCTGCAAAAGATGAATTACCGAAAGTACGTGCTGAATTCCAATTAATTTTGTGACTAATTGTTGTGTAACTGAGTAAATTGTGGTTCTCTAGAAAATACTTCTGATTCAGAGAATTAAAGGAAATGATTTCAAGTGGAAAGTAAGGGTAGGCAGAAATAAGAAACCTTTTCTGACTATCCCTGTTCATAATTGCCTCATTTACATGATTTCTTAGAGAGTTAATTATAATTAGCATTGATTGAATATCTACAATAGGTACCCTTGTGCTCCTTCTCTTATGTATTTAGTATATCTGTGTTAGTGACACTTTCAGAGAAGTTACTTTTGGTTCCATACCATCAACTGAGAACTCTATGCTTTTGTCTCAGACATGGTGCCATCATTTAGCAGAGTTTTAAAAATTCTAAAGATTTACACAAAACTTTTTTGTATTCTTTTCATGTTGATAACTCTGGAATCAAATATTTATCTATTGAAAGAGAACAAGCCTTTGGGAATCACAAAGTTAAAGCGGAACATATCTGTTCCGTCAGGGCAAGCAAGGTAGATAATAGGATTTTTTATTTAAGACTCTTTAAAAGGTGACTAATTAGTTAAAAAATAAAATTTGTGGTTTTAGTTTGCTCTGATGTTCTGATGTGCAAGCTATAGAATAACCATGAATTAGGCTTTCTCAAGGTAAGTTGCACCACATTGTTTCACATTGTTTCATAGCATGAATAAAAGCCAAATTTGGATTTCTGCTAAAACTGACAGAGCAATTTAAATCTTCATATTCAAACATTTGGAAAGCAAATCTACCTGGTTGTGCAACAAATACATGAAACTTTTAGTTTCTATTCCAACATGTAATCACCTTGAAAGTTATCACTCTGTCCTAACAAGTAAAAAGCTGAACAAATTGAAGGTCAACAGCTTTCTTAGATCCGTCAGAAAAGGGAGAAGCATAGCAAAATCATAGCACTTCTCTGGAAACTAGAGTGCCAAGGAGCAAAACATGCTGAAACAGAAACCCATACCAATGCTGGGATAGAAAAATTGAAACTGTAGCAGGTAAACTCCCGGAAGTTGATTGTGGACAAGTCTGAGAGCTAAAACCTCCAGGGGGTCCAGTCACGGGTGGCCTAGTCATAGGATGACAAAGCGCCTTACCTCCCCTTACTCTTTTGGGTCACAGTTCCCTTAAGTGTTACTTACTGGTGACTGAATTACACACTGCATTACATCTGACTTTCAAAAAATTATAAGTAACAGTAAAGAGCAAAAATCACAAACACATACCTGTAGAAAAGAGTTTGGAGTTATCTGACTAGGGATTTAAAACAAGTGTGATTAACATGCTGAGTGATGCAATAAAAAGAAGATAAACTGCAAAGATAGTAATGCTAGCAGAGAAGTGAAAATTCTAATGCAAAATAAAAGAAATGCTAGAGATTAAAAATGAACACAGTAAAGATAGTCTGAGGGGGCTGGGGGTATAGCTCAGTGGCATAAGGGCTTGCCTGGCAAGTGCAAGGTCCTGAGTTCAATCCCCAGTACCGGAAAAAAAAAAAAAAAGATAGTCTGAGTATTCAAAACCAGAAAGTTAACAAAGTCAACATAGCAAAGTCACTAATTGTGACTAATAGTTGTGTAACTGAGTAAATGGTGGTTCTCCAGAAAATACTTGTGATTTAGAGAAATACTTATGATTTAAAGGAAATGATTTTAAGTGGAAGGTAAGAATAGGCAGAAATCATGAAATCTTTTCTGACTATCCCTGTGCACAACTGCCTCATTTACATGATTTCTTAGAAAGTTAATTATACTTAACATTGATTGAATATCTATAATATGTACCCTTGCGCTCCTTCCTCTTGTTCATTTTAGTTTTCCCTGCAGTTGAGATTAAAGAACAGAAACTCATTTATTGCCAGCCAAAATGCAAAATAATACAGACACTTCAGAGGGAAATAGTAATTTTTTATAAAACCGAACATATTTTTGCCGAATAATCCAGCATTTACACAAAAGAGGTGAAAATATGTTTATACAAATAACTGTATATAGATTTTATACCAGTTTTATCCATAATTTACCCAAATTAAGAAGCAATCAAGTTCTGCTTCTGTAGGAAAAGGATAAATTGTGATACATTCAATCAGTTTTCAAGACTTGAAAGAAATTCCCTACCAAGCTGTAAAAAGACAGAGAAGAAATATAAATGCATATTTCTAAGTGAAAGAAGCCAGTCAAAAAGGATATATAGTATCCAATTCCAACCATGCAGTATTCTGAAAAACAGAAAACTAGAGAGACAGTAAAGGGCAAGTAATACCCAGGGGTTATAAAGGAGGTAAAGACGAATAGGTGGTTTACAGAAAATTTTTATGAGAGTAACTTTGTGTGTGGGATAATGTGATCATGGTTGGAAATCAGTCTCCTGATTTGAAAGAAACAAAATTGTTCATGGATTTCATGACTTTATACGTGGAAAACAAGAAGTCAATCATTTTTATGTATAATAGCAATCAAGAAATAGAATTTGAAATTCAAAACAATACTATCTATATTAATATCAACAAAAATATAAATACTTAAGTCTAACAAACTTAACAAAGCATGTACATAATCTATATGAGGAAAGCTGCACAATGCTGATGAAAGAAACCAAAGAACTGAATAAATAATGAGATATTCTATGTTCATGAATGGGAAGATTTAATGCTGTCAGAAATTAAATAAATGAATAAATAGAGAACTATTCTATGTTCATACACTCAATACTGTCTTCCTAACTTGTCTTGTAGATTTGGTACAACCCCAACCAAAATCTTTGAAAGTTTTCTCACAGATATCAACACAATGATTGTAAAGTACATAAGGAGATGCAGAAGACCTCACATAACGTAATATTGAAGAACTAAGTCAGAAAACTGACAATGAAGGTTTACTATAAATGTACACATAGTATTCGCTACGATATTGGCTAAATGAGAGAAAAATGCATTAAGAGACAGACTAGAGAAACCAGAAGTAGTCCAACACAAATGTGGTAGGTGAATTTTGAAAAAATAATAACAATAGACCAAAGATTGTCTTTCCAATAAATAGTTCTGGAACTGGATATCTGTATGCAAAATAAAAAAGTGAGACACAGACTTTTCCCAAAACATATCTCAAAATCAATCTTTGTTATAATTTACCTAGAAGGCAACATGAAAGAATACCTAAAAATTTAGATTTTGCTGGGTGTTATGTTAAGAAACGACAAGATGGAGCACAGGCTGGAAGAAAATATTTGTAAAATACATATATTTGTAAAAGATGTTCATTCAAAATATGCAAATGACTTAAAATTCAATGATTTTAGGAGATGTATAGTCCAGTGAAAACAAGGCAGACTGAAAATAGGAAGACTTGAGCATACATACCTCACCAGGAAGCTGGTACAACTGTAGGATAATTATATGAAAATGTGTTTTGGAGCATGTTATTAGGAACTTGCAAATTTGTCTGTTAATAAGATGACCCTGCATACTTACTAAACTAGCCAGAGTCTAGAACACTAAAGGCAGCAGCTACTTGTAAGGATGAGAAGTTACAGGAAGTTTCATTCATTGCAAGTAGGAGTGCAGGGTGGTGCAGTCACTTTAGAGAGCAATTTTATAGTTTCTTGCAAACCTAAACATGATTATGAGGTATGTTCTGGAATTTTCACAGCCTGGTATTTACCTAAATGAATAGAAGATTTCTCTGTATACAAAGAAATTTGTAGCAAATTTGCTAATGATTAAGAAGACTCAGAAGTATTTGATGTGATATGTTGTTTAGTAGCCAAAGGGATAGAAAGATTGCAGCATATCCTGATAATGGACTATTATTTAGCACTAGAGAGAGGTGAACTATCAAATCATGAAAAGACATAGAAGAAACCTATGTCTCTATGGCAAGGTGAAAGACTTCAGTCTAAGCAAATCATACATTGCTTAATTCCAACCTTGTGACATTCTAGAGGGAGCAGGTCTATCACCAGAGTGACTGGACTGGAGATGAAATGAAAATGAGGTGGTAGATGAAGAAATGAATACCTAGGATGAGGACAGAGGATTTCAGGAGCAGCACAGCTATTCTATATGATTAAATATAGGTGGGTACCAGGTAATATATTTCTGAGGCCTGAAGCATGTATGATAAGAACTTTAATGTGAACCATAGACTCTGGCTGTTGATGACTTGTACGTGTGGGCTTGTCAATTACAGTAAATGCAATGCTTTCCCTACAGGATTTCAGAGGGGCAGCCAGTGCATGTGAGGAAAGACTGTATACAAAATCTGTGCCTTCTTCTAGATGGACCTAAATTACTCTAAAAATAGTTTTTAAAATCATATTTGGATATATATGGCTTTCTCAAAGTTCCTGAATCCCTCAGCATAAAGTGGAAAATGTTTTACCCAGGGAGTACATATTGCCACACGTTAGGAAATTATTTAGGGGGCTAACACAGTATTTACAAATACAAATGAAACATGATAGCAAATAACTGCATGTTTTGCATTTGGAGTGAGAATTTCATTTTAGAGAAAAATAAAATTTCAGATCATTAGCTTCTATCTTCTAATTTATATTCATACCATTACATTTTTAACTCTCTCCATGTATCACCAATATTCTGAAATGTCCCTAGATAAATATATGCTTTCTGAAATGTTTGAAACAAAGTCGCTTAAAGTATTTGATGTCAGTCATGCTGCAAGATAAAATCTCTAACTTTTAAATGGAATATTAGAATTCTTTGATCCACAGAGAATAGAAGTTAATCAGATTGAAGCTAGATAGTTGTGATGGACAGTTATTTATTTAAGAGTAGTATGACTTTTCAAGTTTGATAAGTGAAGTGCCTTCTTTCAATATTAAAGCTGACAACTGAAATAAACTTACTTTTAAGTTCAGTAGGTAAGATAATGCATTTTATAAAACCCAGGAAGATTTTTATGTTTCACACTGGAAAAGAGTAGTTAGCCCGCCTATATACCAATAAGGCTGTCACAGAATCATTTTCAGAGAACTTTAGAACCACTTCACTGAGCATCCTAAGGTCTGAAAACCAATCTAATACCCTTTTTACATTTCTCACTGCTTCACATAATACATGGCATTCACAGTATGTTCAACAAATAATTGTGAATGAAAAGACAAACAAATAAAAGCATTAGAGGACTAGTAGGTTATGTCATTCTATGGGGGTGTATTTTGTGACTAAAGGTAATATCCTTCTTGTTCTTTTCCATAAAGTTATATTAAAAGGAGTCATAAGAAGATTCATAGGTTGTTAAAAAAACTGGAAGTTTATCCTACCAAACAATCCATATGTAGGGATTGGAAATCAAACACTTGATCCCGTAGGCTAGCTTTCACCTATCACATCAAATTATTTCCCAGGACAATCATACTCCTCAAGCACAAACGTTTTTAAAGTGCTTTATCACTTAAGATATGATTATTAATTTAATATTGAGAAATAAATGCAAATATATAATTTGCCTAAGATTATTTTAAAGAAGCCATAATTAGGATAAAAATTGTCCAAACCTTAATTCACATATTAAGTATATCACCTTGTGAATAAAGCAAAGAAACAAAAAATGTGATGAAATTATGTATTTTTTAAAAAAATAAAAATGATTTCCTGGCCGGGCATGGTGCTGCACGCCTGTAATCCCAGCACTCAGGAAGGTGAGACAGGAAGCCAGCCTGGGCTGTAAAGTCAGTTCACAGCCAGGCGGAACTGTGTAGTAAAACCCTGTCTCAAAAAACCAACAACAAAAACATTTCCTACGACTATCACTAAAGCCTCTGCCATTCAAAAGGTCTCTACCTCGCCACAAACAATGTTGCATCTGCAGTTTCCTCACCAAAAACCTATTAAAGCTGCTTCATTTTTCACACGTAGTGATCATAGAACAATGATTTAAACGATGTGATAACTGGCAACGTTTTCCTTCCATGTCTCCCAACCTGTGTATGGAAGGGCATTTTAAAGCACCACATGGCTCTAGCAGAAAGCACTCAGAGGAAAGAGGAGAAGGTCAGAATCTTCTGTCTCTTCAGAGAGCTTCACTGCTGTATGTGGGGGCAGACTGATGAGTAATGCAACCTTGTATAAAGGTTGAGGTTTTGCTCACTCACGACTATTCAGGATATGTTGGTACATGGGAGAGGGGTCTCCAAACTGACCAGTGTCACACCTGAGGCTGTGTGCTCATGCAGGACTTGTTTTATGCAAGGGATAAGAAATCCTTTTAAGCTTTACAATCCTGAAAAATGTCACATCCTTTTAATAAGCCACAGTTAAGACTGGTTATTCCAGTTAGGCTTTCGTATTAGACTCTTCCCACTGTAACTCGTAGGCATAGGACATATAGAGATTTGGGCGCCAAAAGACAAGACTCTTACCCTCAGGTTCTTACACCAGTGATACAATATCTTGCCTGCACATGTACCACTGATTTATTTCACTTATGAGTATGAACTCCAGTTTTGACCACTTGCCTACAAGAACCTGAGGGTGGAAATACGAACTAAGAGACATGAAAGAAATCTGTTCAAAAACAAAGAACAGATGGGATGAGGGAAAGGAGAAAAGAAAGAGACAAAAATGTATGTATGTATATATGAATATACATATATGCAGGAGGGCTAACATGGTTCTACTATTGTATGATATCACTAAAATTTGATCAGTCTTGTATGTCTGTATGTGTTATCCTGAACACACACTTCGAAGATATCAATATGCAAAGCAGCAACTATTGGTGGGGTTTTTTGGTTTTTTGGGGGTTTTTTTGGCTTTGTTTTTTGTTTTTTGTGTTTTTCTGTTGTTGGGAGGATTAATTGTCTGACCAATTTTGCATGTTTGTATCTGGGTTCATATATATATACACTTTGAAGATATCAATAGGTAAAGCAACAACCACTGTTGAGCCCATGTCACTTTGTCTGTAGATCAGTTTTGATTGTACTATTTTTTATGTTAATTTGTGTCTGTGTGTTAATATGTTTTTGTGCTTTTATTTTCCTAAAAATAAATAAATAAATAAATAAATAAAATAAAAGACAAGACTGACGAGATGCAGAAGCCCAAGTCCTTTCCTAGCTCAGACATGAGAACTGTACAAATTGTGAAATGAGAAACCTAATCACACTCTGCTATGTGACACGAGCCATTTAATTTCCTTAGTCAAGCTTCTTCTCCACCCATGAAACACAGCTGGTGGCCTAAACACTAGGATCTTCCATTACATTAAACTCTGGCTCTAGGGACTCAGCCAGAGGATTCTCAGGTTGTTCTTTTATCCAAATCTCACTGGCCCTAAATTTCTGCTCATATAGTAAGCTTTTACATGCTTCACGTTTGAATCTATAGTTCTCCCCACCTGGGTACATATTAGAGGTAATATTAGCAAAAGTCTCTTAAGAAAAAAAATATGACAGAGTTGAATACATTTTTGTCAAACTCCTGTCTTAAACTTTACATTTATGAAGCTTTTCTATCTATATAAAACTGAAGTATAATAAATATAAGGCTTAATGTTAGTTTCAATGAAATAACAAGATTATTTTTCCTCAACACTTAAAGGTATTCATTTTATTTAAGATTAGGGCATGTGAAACATATGAGTTGTAATTTTACTATGCAAAGTTTAAATTTATTGGTACTTATATCAAAATTATTGATTTCATTTTTTTTCTTTTTATTTTCCCTCAACAAAAATTAAATAGCTTTTCGTTTTAGGTGAACTGTTTTGGACTTACTTTTTAGAAATAAAAACTTTGTGATTTCTTCCAGATACCCTTGGTGTGTTTTCACTGATAGACTAACGTATACACATATTACCTCACTTTTTTGCTCAGCATATTGTCTAACAAGGCTGGGACTGGATGGACAGCTCATCCTGTCATTTCTAAAACTGCCAATACAGATATAATCTCTATATAGTAGAAAATTAATAATTTTAGAATTAAAACACCTCCATCTGTTTCTCAGACAGTTTCTTTCGAAATTAAACTATTCCACCTCTTACAATTTATCTGGCATCTGTGATGAAAGCCTGCAACACAAGGCTGTTTTATCTTTTAAATATAATCCCAGAAGTACTGGGAAAGGAATTGAACTCTTCACATGAAGACAAATTCTACAGATAGTGTACACACTCCTAGTTTAAAATTTCTTCTTTTTCTCTTTTTTTAACAAAGAAAACATTTTCATTTATCTATGGCTGTTGCAGATGACAGATATCTTTTAGAAGACTGCCTTAAAGTTATCACGTTCTGCTTGGAGTTCTATAAAACAGTAGTCAGTTGACTTATGAAAGAAACCAACACAGTGAGTTCATCATCTCCGTTGTACTTAAATGCTGTATGTAACACACTTGATATGCCTGTTGCTTTTATTATAACTTCTTTTAAAAAGGTGGTCTGCTATGATTGTAATTATAAATATTCTAAGTAATATTTGGAAAAATGAGTAACAATTGAAAAGATTATATATGTAGATATAGATTATATATGTAGATATATAATATTAGATAGATATTAGATAAATATATTAGATATTAGATATGTAGATGTTATAGACTTAGATAGAATATTGTAACAACAAATTGTAACATTGTAACAACAAATAATTTAAAATAAAAATTTTTAATTCTATTTACAT
This sequence comes from Dinomys branickii, assembly GCA_004027595.1. Lineage (NCBI taxonomy): Eukaryota > Metazoa > Chordata > Mammalia > Rodentia > Dinomyidae > Dinomys > Dinomys branickii. The sequence goes on along the minus strand of PVLD010007234.1, from coordinate 75,329 downwards.
CAGGAAATATTAAAAAGTACTTTGTAAAGAATTAATGATAGATGTGCAAAATCTCTACACGGACAACTATAAAGAAAGATTCATATTACCCACAAAGTTCTAAATCAAAGCACAAAACAAAATGGTGCAGTTGAGACATTTTGTAAATGTGAGACATATGGGGACAGCCATAGTAATTGTTTTATAGTTAAAATTTTTTATAAGTAGGAGAATATATTAAAATACTGATTAAGAGTATGGTTTAGTTCATAGGAACCAGTATCACAGTCATTTATAATCATTACCAATTTTCATTTTTGTACAAAAATGAATGTACTTATTTACCACTGGAAGTGCAGTGGGTTCCTGAGTCACATGTTATGATGTCAAGATGGCTGTGACAACCACTAGACAATAGGAATGTTTTCAGCTTCATTACAACCTCACACCGTCATTCACATGGTCCATCTTTGATTGAATCACCTTTATGTGGGGCACAACTCTATGTCTACTAATTCAAGTCAAAATATTAATGATCAATTTGGTTGGTTGAACACTTTGTCTACTGAATCTGATTCTTATGGAAGCACTAAAGGTCAATCAATTTCCTGTACCAACTTTTTTTTTTGGTCTTTTTGAGACAGGGTCTCACTATGCAGTACAGGTTGGCCTTGGGCTCACATAGTAGCCCAGAATGATCTTGAGCTCTCAGCGATCCTCCTGCCTCAGCCTCCCAAGGGCTGGGATTACAGTCCCGTGCCACCATGCCCTGCTTCTCTGCCAACTTTTAATTCAGAGTCCAGTAACTTTTCTCAGTATTATTAATCAAAAGTTGAGGAAATTTTAGATTGAATTTCCCAGCCTGCAGTGATCCAACATTATTATAAAGCAAATAGTGCTGTAATATTTCACACCACTGTGCCATCCTGTAAGAATTGGACACCTATAGCTGTCCTTATAAATTAAAATTTCTTCAAATTAACTGCATATTAACAATGATATGCAGGATGCACAAATTACTAAAATAAGCTAATTATCAAGTAAACAAATATCTTTTTTTCTTTTGTTTCACTGTTGAGGTAACCATCAGGCAAGCCATCTCATTAGCTGACATTCCCAATTAAGTTGCACAGCTGTGGTCGTTTGGTGTTGTTAAAACTCAGGAATAACTTCTATGTAATTTTGTTCTATCTTTGAATTCATTTCCATGTTTTCTGTCCTAAACCGAGTGGAAAGAAATTCCACAGAAAGAAAGAAAATCTGAAATAAATCTACCTTTCACTGCTGATGTGAAACTATCAATGTAGGCAAGGCTCTGGCTATTTAAGTAAATGAACATTAATATGTTTATTCTTTAGATTATGTGTCTTCCTTTTTAGATGCCAATTTGGAATGTATCATTTCTGTCTCCAATGACTGAGGCCTTGCTGACTTTTCCATAGCTCCCTAACATGAAACACATAATCCCTTCACACTGTTCTGAAGTGTTTTTGTCGAACACCAGACTGCTGAGGAGGCTCAGACACACGTTTTAATTAACAGACTTTATTGAAGTTTTCCAAGCAATCATCTTTCCTCTGGTTATTTGATGTAGGTCCCTTGTTGTTTCAAATGTATTTCTCCTCTCAGAGCTCTTTAGTCTGTGAATACCTCCCACGATTCAACTGCAGTGATACATAATGCAAATTATAATTCACTTTTCATTTGCAGTAATGGATTTCTTTGCTAAATTTTTACTTTGAAAGAAGAGATAAAATGAAGACATACTACTCATATAGCTAATATAAATTGTTTGAAATAGTTTTGCTTTTACAGAAATGGTTAAGACTATTAGTTGCTAAAATTTTAATTAAATGTGTTGCTGTAAGGTCTAATTTGAATGATGTTGTTTTCTCAGGAGGTAAAGGGGAAGGAAAATTAAGCTTAATCATATGAGAGGGTCTAATGAGAAAACATTGAGGGAAGTTAAAAGGAAATAGGCGATAATCATACAGTGACAGTTAAATAGTTAAATTGCAAGGTACACTCTCTAGTGGCATAAGATCTGTAATTAAGGCCTTGTGCTGGATTAAGCAGGAGGAGAGAACAACGTGTGAGACTAGGAGAAAAGTCAGCATCGGGAACTCTTGGCTGATGCTGCCCCCTAAACTCAGGGAAATGTTTGTCCTAGATGTTTGAGAATTGGCCTGGATGGGAAGAAAATAAACAGAGTTATATCCATGTCTACAGAGGGCAGCTAAATGTGTGCAATAACAGTAGCATTCATCTAATAATACCAATTGCGGATTATTTTAAAAGGAAAATAACATCATGAAAGTTTTGCATATATCATTTAATTTGACTTTCATGATAATTTTGTTCACTGGGATTTATTAGTCTCACCATGACAACAGAGGCACTAGTCACAGGAAAGCTGGAAATGATTGACCAGGAAGCTCATGCTAGAAACAGAACTTAAGTTGACCTGACTAGTGTGGATGAAAACAAAAATTATAGGTATTTAATAACTTTTCAGTATTAACATAAAACCTGTCATTGCATAACTTCAAAGCACAATACGATTTAGAACATTCAAAAATTATTTGTACATGTTTCAAGAGCTATTCCAGGATATTGAGAGTGGTTACAAATGTCTTTCCAGAAAGGAGAACACATCAGGACCACAACCTTTACACTTCCATTGATTCAAGATCTCTTTTACAAGGTGAGTTTCGTGGAGCCATTTCAGTAAATATTTCTAGGAGAAAACACTTGGAGACTGGTGATCTGTGTCATGCCATGGACAGGGATTATCTCACTGTGGAGTAGCATATCAGTTTGGATCTCAGTAGAAAAGAGAAAGCACACCCAGCTGGAATTTAGACAAAGTTTTTTCAGACAGGACTCATGTGCTCCAGGTTCTGCTAGAACTTGCTCTGTAGCTCAAGCTAGTTCTATACTCATTTCCTGCTGCCTCGGTTTCTTAAGTGCTTGGTTTGTAGTATGCAAAACCCAAAGATTTGCCATAGCAGGTATTACCACCACGAGGCCTTTATGGGAGATGACAGATGAGTTCTGGGAGAGCTGGGCAGAGGAAGAGGAGATCTTCAGTAGAACCTGTGGTTATGCAGGAGGCAGTCACTACCAGAACTGAGGAAGATGCACAGGAAAAGAATCCTAAATTCTTTCTTCAATTTACTGCTACTCTTGTCTATGGGTTGAATACAATCTGATATCTAAAAACAGGAACGCTTAGGTCATGCAGCACACAGCATCTACTCCTTACCATGCAGAACAAACATAAGAGTCACACAAAAGTAGCCTGGATGCAAGGGGAAAATGGCATTTGGAGACTCACCTTGGGCATTTTCCAATTCAGCATCCATTCTTCTTCAACAGTGTGGAATTCATGAAGCTCATCTATCATGGAATCATCTATGAAAAGCTGATATCAATGTGATCATCCTCTCCTCCAATGTGATCATCCTCTCCTTTATGCTGATAAACTACAGAATTATCTACACAAGTGAAAAAACACTGATGAAGATGTGAATCATTTGACATGAGATGCAACTACTATAGTTCTTAGATCTTTAACTAATTATAAGTTCAAAGTTAATAATTTTTGTTTCCTTCTCCTCTCTAATTTCATGTTTCCTTTACCTTCTTTCTTTTAGTTGGTTGTGTTTCTTTATTTGATGGGTCAACCCCAAAGTTTATATCTGCAAAATATAAGCCTCTATTTGCATGACCTCATTGATTTCTAAATTTTTATCATATTTATCTTTGGCATAGAAATACATAGATGTTCTTTCTAAAATCCTCAGGTGAACCTGGTCCTCCTTTTCTACAGGGCATAGTAATAACTCAGTTTTACCTTGGTAATTTGGATAGATCACCAAAGTTTTGAAAATAGCCTTTTCATTTGCTTGTCAGTTCAGTAGAAGGGAAGTCCAAAATGGCCATGTGGCAATTTCATCTTCCACTTTAATGAAATTATGACTGTGATTACTAGCACCTCTCTCTCTCTCTCTCCTCTATTCTTCTCTCTATTTCCCTATTTTTCTCTTCTCTTTACTCCCCTCCCTTCCCATTCCTTGTGCTCCTCTTCCCTTCCCTTCCCTTCCCTTCCCTTCCCTTCCCTTCCCTTCCCTTCCCTTCCCTTCCCTTCCCTTTCCTTCCCTTCCCTTCTCTCTGAGAATATAAATCCAAGTTTGTATGGATGGGAAGTAAAGCATTATGAATATATTATTGGATATTATATTGTCCTCTCTCTACATCTATTAGCTTAAAAATAGCAGTAAGAGCAATAACAATATATGGTCCGGTATTTAAAGTTATATACTACATTCATAGGACAGTAGAAATTTTCTGGATTTTTCTTTTGTCTACTTGAAAATGACACAGTTGAGTCAACAAGTGTTCAATGTCACAATTCTACCGGGTCAGATAATTGTGAGCGATGGGCACTTCCTAATACTAGTTCCTGGCATCACTACTGACAGCCTTCATGAGTGCTGAAATGAATTCCTTGAGTAGAAGTAATGTTGTGCTGAGCATATGAAAAATAATGCAGCACTGTAAATGTACAAATGATGGTGCTGGCAAAAGTGGCATGGAAAAAAACTGAGAAAGGAATAGCTAATCTGTCCAGAATAGCTCTTCCTGTACACAGACTAACACACTGTCTATGAAGGAAGATATCTATGTGCTCAGTCAGCCAGAGAAAAATGATATATTGGCTCAGTATTAGCATCATCTTTTAGCACTTGGTCACATAGTCTGTGCTGTTGAGCTCATGCAAATCTCCACCTTCATCAAGACAGCCACTTGGTAAAGAAGCCCATTGCCAATAATCTAGAAATCTGAAAACAAATGTGCTGAAAGCCACAAAATGGGGCTTGTGTACCTGATTATTTAAAGCCTCCATTTTCTAGCAGATAATCTTTAAAGCATTAGAATATGGTGCAACCATCTTGGCACACTGCACAAATTTTTACAGATCAAGCCACATAACTCTTCCTTCTGCAGAATTTCCTCTCAGCAGACTTGCAGTGGGATTTGCAGCAAACCAACAAGCCAGCCTGTCTGGCACTGCTCAGAAATTAGTGTAGAAATGAGCTTTTCTGTGTGAAATAGGAAGTCAAATTTACTCCTCAGATCTTTACCAGATACTTCTCTTCTAACTGTCAAGATTCTCCCACTCTATAAGGCAGCAGCTGACGATGTCTAGCTGGTAACTGCTATACACCATACAGATCCCTAAGCAAAAATACTTCTGTGCATTCCTAGCATTAATTAGTGAATTGATCCCTTTTCTGCTATTAGAAAACTGATCATGATTCCACCGCTGGGGGTGGAGGGAAACATGGAAGGGGAAGAAAGCAGATGAGGCTGGGCAAGGCATTTCCTGTGCCCTGCAAACCCCCTTAGGGTTAGTAATGGAACACTGCTGCACACAAGTAACATAATGATTTGGTGGGTCAAAAACAACTGGATAAAAAATATTTGATGGGAAGCTGCGGTAGCCAACTGAGTTGGTTTCCTATGGTTGGGGTTCTCACAGCATGCTAGTAGCTCAAGATACCCAGATCAAACATATAGCCTCTTTCTTCATAGTAAATGGAAACTGTCACTAGTTGTCCTAAATTTAGAGGGTGTATCTCCTCACAGTTTTAGACCACTAGGTGATTGAATACTTCAGGATGGGACATTTTTACATTTCATAGAATTTATCTCTTAACCTTTGGTATGCCAATATTTTATTGAGCATTTAGTGCATTTGTTTCTTCTTGGTCATCACACTCAGTGAGAAAAATATCATTAATGTAATGGCCCTGTGGCAATATTCTATGAAACATGATTTCAGGGACACTCAAAATTATTATATGCCAAGGAGCATATTGTAGACAAAAAGAAGACTGAAAGTGAGCTCTGCCTATCAAGTGAACAGCTGTTAACATCTACAAATCTATCTCTATCTCTAGCTAGTCATAAATATTTGGAGAAAATATATGTGCTTTCTTATATTATTTTCTCACTCTATGAGTAACAAAATCAATGAAAATCTGTAATAATCAATTATATTTTGATCAACCAAATAATTGAAATGATATAGGAGAGAATACAAAATCACTTCTTAAAATTCTCTATAGTTTGATGCTGACTGTAATTTCAGAATGGGGTTAAATTCTGCCTTTGGACTCCTACTTGGCCTTACACACTCCCCAGGCCTTTTTGCCAAAATAGTCTTCACTCTGTGAGTAAGAGAAACATTGTGTAAGTTCTACCAGTTGCTACATGTGTTTATTCCAACTATACATTCAGGAACAGGAGCAGAACCATAATTTTTAACTCACACCATAGAACAAATTAGCTGTTCCTCCATTCAGTACCAAACCTCTAGAGCTTCACTCTCTTCCAAATCTGACCAGAAGTCAATTGTAAAACTGTCAGCTTGTAGGATTAAGTGTAAGTTTGGAACCACTAACTAATAACCTCTGGAATGCCGTGTAGATTTTTTTTTTCAGGATCCATGCGATCCAGTATGTAACATAAAGCTTCCAAGAAAAATCTGGGAGGAAAATGTACAATGTATATTTGTCTTGGTTACTTTTTTCTCACTGCTGAGACAAAATACCCCAATGTCCAAAATCAAGGAAAGAAAGGGTTGTTTATTTTGCAGTTTGCGGAAGTTTTGGTCCATAATCAGCTGGCTCCAAGGCAGGTGGTATGGCACAGGGGCAACACTTTAAGGTGGCAGAAAGTAGCAAGAGTAACAAGAGCAAAAGGAGAAGAGCAAGCCCGTTTTCCTCCCTTATACTGTATGCAGGCTACCCCTCCCAGAAAGGGAGTAGCCCGCACGCCATCTCCCTGCCCTCCTATAGCATAGGGTGAGAATGTTTACAGAGTGAGGACCCTGGTCCCTGATTGAGTCACTTAAACTAAACCTCTCAAGTTGACACAATGTATCAACTGTGGTCCCTGATTGAGTCACTTAAACTAAACCTCTCAAGTTGACACAGTGTATCAACCACTACAGCATTGTTTCTTTATAAGGACTTTACCCTTCCCCTAACAAAGAACACAAGTCTGTGGACTAGGTAAGGAGCTATGAATAACTGATTGTGGATAAGAATCAGGTTTGTGACCTGTGGACAAAGATTTGTTCTGATTATACAGATCAAGTAATTACTTTGTAGATAATCTGTTTATTATGGCTGGAAGTCCTTGATCAGCTGGCTATGACAGCAGATCCCTGTGGGTCTGAACATACTGTGTTCCAGCCACTACCTTCCATGAATTTCTTCTTTTGATGAGTGCATGCACTCTTTCTATGAAGGGCTAACATCAGTATTTCAGGGTTTGGTTTCTATCTCCATTGAAATTAGAAGTGTAGCCCCATGGTGTTTTAGTTGCTTCTCTGTTCTTGCTGAGACAAAATACCTAATACCCACAAGTTAAGGGAGGAAAGGTGTATTTAGCTCACAGTTTGTAGAGGTTTAGTCCCTAACTGGCTGACTCCAAGCAGGGTGGAGTGGTGAGAGGCAGTGCAGAGGAGAAACAAAAATGCTGGGCAGAGGATCCCAAATCAGTAAGGGACAAGACAAAGCTCTTTCTGCCCCTGATATTGAATCGAGCCCATTAGGGCAGTGCCAGACCAATCAGTGGACTAACTTAGTAATCACACACCTGTAATCCTAGTGCCTTTAATCCTAGCATTGCACCATGAGTCAATCACACACTCTAGATTGAACCACCTCTCAAAAATCCCCATGTCTGCCTGCATGAGGCATTGTGGGACATCTAGACCCAAGCCATAACACATGGTAACATGTCGCAGGACTTTTCTAGAAAGGCAGTGCACCCTTGACCAATATGTGCTTTATTCCTGAAGGAAAAGAATACTCACAAGGAGGCATTTCTGCAATGTGCTGCTGAACATAGAGTTTTCAGGGTGCACATGGGAGACAAACTGAAACAATCGCGTACTCCAGAGACGGGGTCGCTCTTCAGCAGTATGCCACGAGGTCCGTATATCTCAAATGCATTGATAGCAAAGTCCAGATCCCAATGAATCCACTTTTTAGAGTGTTAATATTTCTCTGAGTACTTCAACCAATATATTTACAAGTATATTGAACAAATTTTTATTGCATGTATCTATACTGATAAATTCTGCCAATCTTGGGTGGGTCACATTAAGTGACACTTTGGGTTTTTTTATTATTTCTTTTGTCTTTTTGAGACAGGGTCACGCTATGCAGTTCAGGCTGGCCTTGAGCTCACTATGTAGCTCAGGCTGGTCTCAAACTTGCAACTATCCTTCTGCTTGAGCCTCCTGAGTGCTGGGATTGTAGGCATGTGCCACCATGCCCAGCCACATTTTTTATATATAAAATATTTATAAGACATATAAATACATGTTACTGAGAGATTTGATGATTGGTTTGGCAGGGCATTTCAATTTTATTGTCTTGTATGTTCTCTTACAATAGACATTTCAATCTTCTTTTGGTCCATGGAGAATAAGTGGGAAAATTGGTTAAAGAAATAACTGATCAAATCTTTGGATCTGTTGTGGTGGTCATATTGGTTTTTGACCTCAGGAATGTCGGCAAAGAAGCTCACATCCAGTTACTCTTGAGGTTAGTATTATCTTCTTACTTGCTCTCTTATTTAGAAAAGCTACCCTTCACTGATCAAATTCATACAGTCAAGGGTGATTGCCTTTTCATTACTCTGCAATATGGAAATCATATGGCATCAGCAATGTCTTAATTACTGTTCAGCAGAATGATCTATATTGGGCATGACTCAGCATTTCCCTGTTTTTTATATCTAGCACTAACATTTATTTAAACATTTTTTTGCCCTTTGCAGATCTGTGTGCTCTGGCTTTACCCAAAGCAATTATCTCTGAATCATGATGGGATTTGCTAGTTCTGTGTTTCTAAATTGTAAACTAAAATAAATACCTAACTATAATTTTAAATTTATTTCCACTTAACATCAAGTCCAGCATAGAACAGTGAAAATAAACTGTCTATCATGACATCCCTCATGCTGGAAATTTTCACAAAGGCTAATTTTCACAGAAATACACACACACACACACACACACACACACACACACACACACACACACAAACATGTATTAAAAGATTCCATCATCTACATTAGCATTAAAACATAAAACAGAAATATATAAAATTATTCCAATCTTGTAGATGTTGGTATATTAGCTGCATTTGATTGAGAGAAAATTGTGTCAATAAAGAGAATAAAAGTTAATTTTGTTCTTGTATGAGTGATAAACTCATACATAAACTCAACAAATGTGTCCAGTTTATTACAAATTATTAAAGTGCATGCCTGCATATCTACTCCGTGCATTCCCATTGGCATTCTGTTTTGTTCCTACAGCTGTTGTGCTTTTCTACTAGTTTGTCTACATTTCCAATATAAGAAACTCTACTTATTATCTACTGAATGTTTCGTGTTATCCATTAATATGCTTCATCCCTATTACTCTAAGCATGTAATAAGGCAACAAAGCTGCAGGCTTTGTGCTTTCAATCTACACTTTTTAAAAAATGTTTTACAACATTTTTAGAGAAGAGTGATTTTTAAATTTGTCATTTGAACTTTTCAGCTTCCATTTCTTTCTAAGATACTTTTATAAGTTCTCAGCTAGAATACAGAAAGAATATAAATTCTTTTCTTTTTGCTCATGATCCAAGTACCCAAGGTATGTGCTCTATATAGGTGTATACTCTGCTTACTTTGTGATCTCTCCCTCTGTCTCTCCCACTCTCTGTCTCTGTCTCTGTCTCTGTCTCTCTCTCTTTTATGGTTTTCCATACTTGTCTAAGTATAAAATCTAAGTAATTATATTTCAGAACAAGTGCTTCCACTACTTCCATTACACATTAAATCTGGATGAACTGAAGTAAAACGTTGCCAGTACTCCAGCTCTAAAAGTCTATGAGACAACGTTGATATAGGTTAGTGGATTATTTATTATTATTTATTCGACCAAATTGTTGAACTTTCCATTTTTTATATCAAAACACAGTAAACCCTCTTGAGTACCTAGTAAGTAGTTATTAAAGTGATGTAACTTGAATAATTAATTTCAAAGTACTCTGAAACCTGCTGTACATATTGCCAACTACAATTAATTACCCTTTAACTAAATTATGTGAGATTTTTCTGCATGTTTGTAAAATTGTAACAATACTAGGTAATTTGATAATGACAAGAAGGTTAAAATGATTTCTAGAATAAAATGTTATTCTAATATGTAGATACAGTCCTAATGACATTTGTAATATCTTTTACTGTAAGAAAAATTATACTTTGAAAGTACAGTTCAAACAACCTTAGAAAGCTTAAAAAGGCTTAGTACATATTAGAGTATCCCAAATGAGTTAGATTAGCTATACACTTAACTTCATGGTTATGCAAAAGAAAATCTTGAAAATTAAAATATTATTGAATCAGTTCTCAAAACTACAAAACATCAAAAATAGAAATTAAAGAAGACAATGAAATTAAAGAAGACAATGAAAAGTTTTCATATGTTCATACTTTAAAACAGTTAATATTCTTAAAATGTCTGCTCTAACAAATGACATTTTCAAAATCACTTTCATCCCTATAAAAATGCCATGGACAATTTTCCAGAAATAGAAAACAAATAACATTTATAGGGAACCATAAAACACTTTAAATAGCTAAAGCCAACTTGAAAAACAAGAGAATAACTAAAGCATCACATTTTTTACTTTAAGTGCATAAGGAATCTACATTAATTAAAACAGTATGGTACTGGCCTGAAAATAGACACATAGACTAACACAATGGAACAGAGCCCAGAAATAAACCCACACATACTGTTCAACAAGCATGTCAACAAAATCAAAAACAAAAACAAAAAAAAACAAGCATGTCAAGAATATACAGTGGGGAAAAGACATGGTCTACAATAAGTTGTAATGGGAAATCTTTTATCCACATGCAGAAGACTGAAATTGAATCCCTACCTTATATACAAAAATCAACTCAAAGTGCATAAAGACTTAAAACATAAGACCCGGACTATACAATGCCTATAATAAAACATAAGAAAAAAATACTTCTTTATATTGGCTTTGGCAATAATTGCCTCATTTCAACACTATGTCCATACATAACAAACTAAAAAATTGACAAACAGAACAACATCAAACTAAAAAAGCTCTGGACAGTAAGGGAAAGCATCCACAAAGTTAATTAATTTACAGCTTCAAAAATTATTTATAAACAAAATATCTGATTATGCACTAACACTGAAAATGTATAAGAAACTCCTACGAATCACAAACGATATGAAAAAATTAAAGTAACCCAATTGAAAACTAGCTAGAGGGGCTGGGGATATAGCTCAGTGGAATAAGCGCCTGCCTAGCAAGCGCAGGGTCCTGAGTTCGATCCCCAGTACCACCAAATAAATAAATAAATAAATAAAAACTAGAGAACTTGAATGCACATTTCTTCAAAGTGGATGCTTTCATGGCCAGTAGGCAAATGCATAGATGCTTGATATCACTAATCAGAAGAGAAATGTAAACTGCAATCATGTATCACCTCACACTGGTTAGAACTGTGTTTCTTAACAACGTAGTTAATGTTGGTAAAAATGTTTAGAAATTGGAACTTTTGAGGGCTGGTGCTGCAACTATGGAAGTCATTATGGAAGGTTTTCAAAAGATTAAAAATGTAACGATGATATTATCCAGCACTCCCAGTTCTGGGTACACACCAACCACAAACAAAACAGTGACTGACACCAGAGTCATTAAGGGGTATCTGCATTTTTATATTCATTGCAGAATTATTCACAGTAACCAAATGATTGAGAGACAATATAAATATCTATTGATAAATAATGAAGAACATATGGCTGCGTAGTATTCCATTGTATAAAAAGACCACATCTTTTTTTATCTATTACACAGTTTGGGGGCATTTGGATTGTTTGTTTGGGGGCATTTGGATTGTTTCCACGATTTAGATAATTAACTATTTTATTCTCTTAGCATTTTATTAAGAAATTTTGTTTTATTTTTTCCACAAGAAAGGAAAACATGATGTATATATACAATGCCGTATTATTCAGTATTCAGAAAGAAAGAAATCCTGCCATTTGTGATGGTGGATAGAGTCCAAGGCCATTAGAATAAGTATATCACAGAAGGACAAGTTCATCAAGAGTGCCCTTGTCTGAGGTAGATAAAACAACCCGAAGCACACAATAGAATGGTAACTACTGGTAATCAGAGGACGGGGAAAACAGAGAGCTTCTGCTCAAATTGGTGCAAAATTGGAGTTATGCAAAATGAATTAGTTCCAAGTATCTGCTGGATAGCACAGCACGTGATGTCAGCAATACAATATAACCCTGCAAAGTTCAGAGTTTGAGGCCTCAGTCATTCCCAGATTTTCCTTAAAACTTAATAATTGGTAGCAGAAACACCCATAATTTTGTAGAAACCCCAAATATTCTCAGGAATTGTTTTAAGGTTTTTTGTTGTTTTTTGAGGTTTCTGTTTTTGCTTCTTGTGAAAGCTTTGCAAGTAGCCAATCTGAGAGTGCATTGAGTTCTTCTTGCGGCTGATTGGCTACTTCCGTTTCTCATTTCATGCAGACACACCAGCTTCCTGCTCCCGCACCGCAACAGGTTGCTGTATCATACATAGCTATCTCCAGTGTTCTCGCTTTTGTTATTCTTTTTTTTTATTTTAAAAAAATAAAAGTACAAAAACATACTGACAAACAGACACCAATTAGCATAGAAAACAGTACAATCACAACTAATCTACAGACAAGGTGATATGGTCTCAACAGTGGTTATTGCTTTATCCATTGATATCTTCGAAGTGTAAATATATGAACCCATATACAGACATGCAAATTTAGTCATACAATTAATCCTCTCAACAACAGAAAAAACACAAAAACCAAAAATCCAAAGACAATAAACAAAACAGGCAAACATCAACAACAACAACAACAACAAAAAAAAACACCAACAGTTGCTGCTTTACATATTGATATCTTCGAAGTGTGTGTTCAGGATAACACATACAGCTTTTGTTATTCTTAAAGCCCTAAGATCCCTAAGATGCTGCCAAGACTCCCTGCATCTTCTAAAGTGTCATTAATTCAGTATCTCATTAAATTAAATTAAATAACTGCAGGACACATAGACTAGGGTTTAAACTATACAAAGAGGCATTTAGAGACATTTTTCTGATGATATCTGAAATTGGCAGTTTTTCACAATTCATGGGTGATCTTGAGAACGTTACCCCCGCGAATTTCAGGGGTCCACTGTACTATATTAACAAATGTATTAGGAAGAATCATGGTACAGGTTCTTACTAAGAATAAACAAAACAAGCACACACACATACACACACACACACACCAAAAACCCCCAAAAATCAAAAAATAGAAGGATATGAGGAATCTCCTGAAGATGATGAACAATTCTTACCTTGACCTTGTGGTGATGGATTCCCGGGTTTATGCACCCACCCAGTACCCTGTACATATTCAGCCTATTGTATGTATTAGTATGTACAATTTATTATACATTAATTATACCACAATAGAATCATGTTTGCAAAAAAAGAGGGAATTCGGTGTCTTGGTACTGATAAGCCTTAGACACCAATGGATGAGTAGGTAACATTCAAATATAGTACATGTATATTTTTACTACAGTATTTTTACTAGAGATTTTAAATTGAAGTATTATTAATGAAACGGTGACTGTTGGCAACGTGTGATGTTGTTAGTATTGGTCCTTTGTTTACAGAATTACTGATACTGTCTATTTAACTGCTTTTCTTTTCCTTCTGAGGATGGGTCTTGTTTGTTCATTGAGTCCACTTGTTAATTTTGCAGCATTGTCAGCATTTAGCTTTTATGTTTGACAAGTCGTATTGGAATTGGATTGCAAAGTCCTCGAGTGCAGGCTTTATGCTTCCTCCCACTTTGTGACAGGGTGTCCAGTCAGTTGTGAGGCACGAAAACGTTCCCTGGTGTGGGAAGAAATCTCTGTACCATGCTTGCTGCAGTCTAATGAGACCCGGACGAAATGGGCAAAGAAGAGGTTTGTAACTTTATATAGGACACCGCGCTTGTTTCACTTCTATCAAAGTTCTCCACTTTTCTGCGTGAGAGGATTCCAAGCATTTAGGTTCTTGGCAAAGTGACATAAATCAAAAGTTTAAATTGAAAAAGGCTCAACCTATCCCTCTTAAATGGAAGAGCTGACAGTTTTCTGATTTATAAGTATTTAAGCTGTCACTGGCCACCCAGCGTCTTGCTAATGATTTTCCCCCTTTAGATGACAAATCCAACTGATTAACCATCCTAATTGCTACTGTGAACACCCTTCCTTAGCAGGAGTCTGAGTAATTTGGAAGATATTATTTTTAACTGGAAATGTGTTTAAGACTTTAAAATGCAGCAGAAAATTTCTTTATAAATGTACTCATGATACTTACATATACTTTGTGGATTTGTTAAAAAGACTAGTAAACTGATATGTGTCTAGTGAATTATAAGTAGCAGCACTATGTTAAAATTTAGGAAAATGGCTGTTACACGAGATAATTAAAACAGTTTAAATAACTGAAAGGTTTATTACTCCACAGTAAAGGTTACTTCTGACTCAGTTTTTTAAAATTCTCTTAGAAGATTTATGTTCTATGTACCATACCCATTACATATAACAGTTTACATAAAAAGTTTGAAAATTGTGTTGATTATTTAAAGAGGGCTTTATATAAACTCCCAAAACAATGTTTAAAAAATGTTTTGCTTTGTCTCTTCCCATTTTTCTGTCAAAGTACTGTATAATAATAGGTAAATATATTTCACTGTCACTTTTGGTAATAAAAATACTACATTGTTTAGTATAATTTATGGAATTAAAACAATTTACATATTGATTGACTTATAAATGGAAGTCAGTGGATCTACAATTTGTCAGATAGATAAATTTGGTTTTGCCCAATAATTAAAATTACTTCATCATAAATGTATTCTCTAATTTTGTGATTCTAATCCAGTCACTATGAGATCTGCCTCTAATCCAGTCATTAAGAGGTAAAGAACAAGAAGAGGTACTCAGCTAAATTACTCATAATAATTCACATGAACAATGAACATCATCTGACCCAGGGTTGGAATAATTTTTAAAAATGAGCTTAAGCAAATTTTGAAAGAGGATGAGTGGGAGAGTTTATGTTTCTGGAGTAGCGGGGTATATATGCTTTTCTCTACTGTAAACACTACGTAAAGTTTCAAATTCTGTACCTTGTAGATACTATAACAATTCTGAGACTCAGGGAGATAGAAACAATAGATCAGTAAAATCTTTCTGAAGTTCATGTGTAGTTTTGGGCTTTTTGCTAAGGAAGCAGGAGGTTAGTGATACACAGCTGATATGACTAAGGTGGTGGTAGGTGTTGCTTTAAACTAATAAACTAGCAAACTAAACCTTATCACTTTATTGTCTGTATTTGATAATTGTTCTGTCAAAGATTCAAATTATTCTGTTGAAGAGAGAGGGCCATTCTAACTCTGCTCTTTTGTTAATTAAGTAGGGAAAATCTTTCATAACAAATTTTATGTATTTCTGTCTTAATGTTTAGTTAACAATTTTCCCATTAACAGCTTTTGAGACACAGGAGGTTGAATAGGAAACCTCTACTTAAAAATGATGAGAAAAACACCATCAGTATTCTGATGTGAAGTTTTTAAAGATATTTAGGTGAAAACAATTACTCCAAATGAGAAGGGTGTTCTGTATCTTGTTTGCAGGTTACTTCTTAAAAATTCGTTGTCTCAAAGATCAGTAATTACTGTATTTCAAAAGATTCCAAGAATTTTTTCCAGTTGTATTTTGTGTGTTTTTATTCATGCCAAAGGTTTTAGCTGTGGATTTAACAATGCATTTTAATAAACACTTCTAAATATCTACTCACTCTGCAGATACTTATGCCTTATCTGTGGGAAGAGCGTAATCGTAAAGTTTTGAGATATTTATGAGAAGGCAAATCTTAATACTAATAGTTTTTATTCAGTAAGTATTTCATAGTTAACAATTCTAGAACTAGCTGCTAGACTAGATCTCTGCAGCTTTCTATTTAAATTGAAATATCCTTTAGAAATATATAGATAAGACATCTGCATATAGGTTCAGCTTTATATAGAGATCTATACGAGAGACAGAAAAAAGGAAAATATACGAAAAGTAAGTCAGAAAAGTGCACTATGATTAGCCCACATTTATCTACCTACCTACCTGTCTATCATCTATCTACCAGTCATCTGTCATCTGTCCGTAAAAATTAACGTCACATAGTTTCTAGAGAACTGTGCACAACATTATGCAAATTAGAATTCTAAAAGTTAAAAATACTATATGTAGTGCTTTTAAATAGAAAAATACACATCAGAGCAGAACGAATGGGTTTTACCCAAAGTAACTTAATCTTCACCTTGACATTCTTGAACATTACAATAAAATATACATATAATAGGAAAAACTTCACTACAAAATTGTTACTATAAATGAGAAGGACTAAATCTTTCATTAGAGACTTTAATTTGAGGCTGGGAGTGCAGCTCAGTGGCAGAGCCCTTGTCTAGCATATGCAAGGCCCTGGGTTTGATCCCTAGCATTATAAAAAAAAAAAAGATTTTAAAGTAACTATAGATTTACCTAAACCAGTGTAAACTGGAGAAAGGAGTCTCATGAAAGCTGAAATTTATGATGTTCAGTAGAACCATTCACATCCAGAAAATAAGCTCATTTTAGAGTAAGGAGCTTTGCATATAAGCTGATTTTAGAAGCTGCTGAAATTCAGAATGTAAATGGCTTTAATTTAATGATGTCCCTGCTTTGTAATACATGCAGTCCAGCCTCATATCTTCATTTCCCATTAATCAGTGATATTTTCAATTCACTTAGAAAAGCACCAAAGCAGCCAAAATATTGGGCCACGCATATTTCTTAAGTGTTTGGCCCACAGGTATTTAAATTTCATCATGAGAAAGAAATGTATGTAGATATCATCATAGCTCTAAAATTTAAAAAAAAAAGGAAAATAAGAAGGAGATACAAAGACTGGGCAAACACATGGCTACCGATGACGTATTTCTACTCGGATCTCATGAATATAAGTAGTTTTTTTAGATTTTGTTAGGATTCTAAAAGTAATTAGAGATGTTTTGAGAAAAAAAGTTTCTAAATTTCTTCTTGAAGTTTCATTGATCTCTTTTATATCTAAATAAACATTTTCTCTTGTTCTGTTTTGTTTCTGTCAAAATATAATCCTTCTAATCAGCGCCTAACTTGTACTAGACACTGCCAGGACCAGCTCACAGTTTTGGAGCTTTCAGCTATGGCCGATTGGTCCCATGGCTTTTGGGCTTGTGTTGACGCAGCACATCCTGGTGGGAGAGTGTAGGAGAGCAACCACTCATGTCATGGCAGCCAGGTGCAAAACAGAAAGAGGAAGGACTGACTCCAGCATCCTTTTCAGTGTGTGATTCCAAGCCCCTAACCCCCTCACTAAGCTCCAACTTCTTTCATGCTTTGGAATACTGCATAGCTTTCAGAACAATGTCTTTAGTAAATGGACCTTTGAGAAACCTTCTAGATCTTTCTAGTGTGGCTTTAGAAGAAAAATATGAAGCTGTTCAAGGTACATTTCATTTGCCTCCTGGACTGACACTTGTGTTATTATTTTCTGTTTGTTTTGTCAAACCCATCTAAGGTCGTCTTCTGCCCCACTGGTTGCTGACCTCCGTGGACGTATCTCTCTGCTCTCACATTGTTTCTGTGAATTAAAGGATCTGCAGATAAAAGGGTGGAGGACAGTGAGATTTTGTTATTATTCAATAGACTCCCTTTCCACAGGGTCAATATTACTTGGCTGCAGCCTTCTAATATACAAAGCCTTTCTAGGCACAAAGCACTGGAAGTGTATTTACTCACCCCAGACTTGGGTAAGTCCTGCCCTTACTTGACATTTTAGACTGAAAAGTTAGAAGGCCACTTAGCTTTCCTAGCATTACGGAACTACTGTAACTTTTCATCATTTCTTTCTACCCGGTACATACCATTGTAAAATATCTATATATAAAACTTTCCTCTCTGCAGTGCTTCCTTTTTGTTTCTCAGATGAGAAATAGACAAATTCAGTAATTAATTTTTAGTAGCTCTAGGAAGTGAAGAGTTTCATCTCTCAGGGCTTTAGAATCATATAAAAGCAAGTTTCCATGATTGAGTTACTTATATATTTGAGAAGAGAAGAAATAGCTTCATGACTGGATGGAATAGATTGCTGTTAGTTCTGTGACACAAGGTAGCAACTTTTTAACTCAGATTCTCCTCACTGGCAGTAAAGGGTGAAGGATCGTGTGCAGATGGAGGTCAACTGGCTGAAGCACTTGGTGCGTAGGCTTAACAAGTATGATTACAAAGATTGTGAAGACAGTTTATTCTTCCTGACTAGTCTAGAAAGCATAAACATCGAGAGGGACAACCTGAAGTCCTGAATGCCCAACCAAGAACAAAATAAGAACAAAAAAATTAGAAAATCTTTACGAACTTTTTGAAGAGGCAAAAAAGGAGATATGTGTGAAGAGCAGTTAAAATATGGTAGCAATAAAATATCAAAATTTGAAATCATTTCATGCTAAATTATACTCACTAATGAAGATACGCCCTGAGGCATGTGGTGAAGACATTTTAGTAAGCGAGCCAGTACTACAATAGTATAACAGCAAAATCTTCCTGGTACATCTTTTAAGCAAAGATATTGTCTCAACATGTACAAACTGCCCGACACACACACACACACACACACACACACACACACGTGCATACACACACACTGACCATGCACACACCTGCTCTGAATGAACCAATGAACCAGCCTCATTTGTATCACATTACTTGAAAATACTTAAGGTTGGTTCCTGTATTATTCGATTGTTTTTTTCTGTATTTTGATGCCCTGACATCTGGGGCCTGGTCGACACTGGAGGAACACTCCCTGCAGGATGAGCCCACTCAGACAGATTGCAAACAATTCGCTTTGCATCACGCTTTGTTTGTAAGAGCCAGCTACACCAGCGTGCACACTCAACCACTCTGAGTATGTGTAGTCCAGACTTCTATTACCTTGCCCTGATCATCTAAGGACTCATACGAAAAACTAGGGGGAGTAACTAAACCCCAGTGTCTATTGACATTTAAGTGAGACAAACAACCTGTTTATCTTGCTTCAGCAGCTCCTCTCTATGAAAACTTCAATGAAACTTCTTTCTCAGAGTTCTCCATCTCCTCCTACCTCCTAGTCACATGTGTTGCTGCCTCATGCAAGCCTCCAGGGCACAGAATGCAGCCTTCTCTCAGGAAGTGAGTTATAAACCATCTTTTCAATGGCAGTAATTTTCAGACTTGTTGGCCTTTTTAATGCCTCTAATTTCCTATGAATACATATCTGAAAGCAGTCCTCAGGCTGATTCATATGAAGTTTCTGAGTCAGTTCAGGATGCACCACCTAGGCATTTTTTCTTCAACTCCATATAAAAATTAAATATTCATAAAACAGATTGGAAATTCATGGCATCCTCCAGAGGAGTTGCTCAGTAACACACACGCATTATAGGGTGTCGCTAATTTATGTGAGCAGGGCTCTAAGTGTTTTACAAGTGGAATCTAAATGTACTACAGTTGAAATGATATAATACAACATTAATTTGGATCAATGTATTGCTGTGTATGTACTTATCTTGGATTTAAGACTTACTGTATAGAGAACATTAGGTAGAGCAAATTTCTGGGAATACTGTTACGAGCAGAAATCCTAAATTCCTCTTACCCTCCCTTTCCAATCTCCCTCACTACCTTGGTTAATTGGAAGTTAAACTAGGGCTGGGGATATAGCTTAGTCGAGTAAGTGTCTGCCTGGCAATCACAAGGTCCTGAGTTCTACTCCAAAAAAAAAAGAAAGTTAAACCAAATGGTACCCTACAGGCATTAAAAGCAGTGAATAAGCCCCACTGGCTTGGAGTCTAAAGGTTGCCACAAACATTAGATTAGCCCTGTTATATACAAAATACTCACTCGTAGAAACCCTGTGCTCCCCTATGGCACAAAGGAGGCTAAGTTATAAGGACATTTTTGGTAAAAGGAGTACCAGTATATCAATCTCGGTAGTGCCATGCTTCTGTAAGCCAGAGGTAACAATGGTCAGGTGATAGTGTTGATGTATCAGAGTACATTTAAATCAGTAAGTTACTGAGCTGGGTGATAATCATGCTTTTTAAGACAAAGATCGATAGTGATGGTTAATTAATCAGTAAATTACCAGGAATAAAACAGACTGGCAGGTTAGGCTTGTTGAATGCATTCAGGTAGAAAACCCTAGGCTAGAAGAGATAGTACTAACTCAAGAGGCAGCCGGTGGCTTCTGGAGTCATATCTCATGGTTATTTTTCCAGGATCTTGAAATGTAGCAGGTATAAGCATAGGAACTGGAAGGGTTCCTGGGTTATTTCCATGATTTATTGAGCAAAGTCAGTTATGGTAGGAAGGGCCAAGTGGAATCCTTTGGAAATTGCTGCTCTGCTTTTGCCAACAGAGTGAATAAAAAGCCAAAACAATCTAGAACAGAAGCAGGGAGTATTGCTAACTACAAATATGTTGTCTATATCTTAATATTTTAAAAATTCAGCAATTCTCATTTCATTGAGTATCAACCAGTAAAACGTTCTACTAAATTCAGTTACTAAGAGTCCTAGTAGATTACTGCCAAATGAACCCCACGGTGATGATGCAGCTGAGTTGCAGGACATGTATCTGTGGTGGATCTAATCAGCACTCCCAGTGTCTTGTGTTCATGAGCTTCTTTTCTCCCTTCTGGAAACTTAATGTTATAAGAGTCTTTGCATTCATCAAAGTGATATCCATCTACCTTTACTTTCCTGACTCTGAACTATGTCATGACAATGTCATAAAGTTCTCCTGATTATGATGATAGCTCATGGCTGATATTTTACATTGACAGAGTGATATAATTGAGTCTCATTATGATAAATTAATAGGATTCCAAGTGTTCTGGTAAAATAAATGAATACAACAGAATGGACTAAAACTGAAAAATGTCATGGACTTATTAAATCAAGGAAATTACCATGGGTTTAATAATGCAGATCATGCTTGAGAATGCCCTCTTTACTGTGAACAAAGTTTGTGGCATCTTTATCTGTGCACTACGAAGAAAAAAGCTCAGTGCTTATTGGGATTATTTTGGATTTTGAGACATACATCATATTTACCTGTTATTCTCTGGAGAAATCATCAATTTCACAGGTGTGGAAGCTTGTGGAATGAGAATATTCTCTACAGTACGGAAAGTCATCAAGTACTTGGATTGAATCAACAGTAATATGGGACGTGTTTGTGGTGAATGGAGATGCTTTGTGCAGCTCTTGTCCAGCTTCAGTAGGAAAAGCAGCACAGGCCCTACAGCATGGAAGGAGGAACTGACCATTTCCCACCCCAACTCTTCTTCATTTGAAAAGGCCCATGTGTCTCGCCATTGGTCCTGACCTAAAAGGGAATAGTTGAGCATCAGGTAACAAATAACTATGCACCCTTACCTGCTTTTACTCCACTGGGTATTTGCTGATCTACTGTGCCATAACACTGGAGACCACTAGCATGCAACTTTGTAACTGAAAAGGAAATTGTGAGACTGGATCTGAGCAGGTCTTAAATGCACAGACAAACTGAAGAAGAATTAGATTCCGGTGCATACATTGTCACTACATTTCCAGTTCTCTCTCAGCTTGTATCTCTGATTAGTGTGAGCATATCATTAACAACCAAATCAAAACACTTTTAAGAGAGAAAAACAGCTCTGTTAATAAAGAAACAGCAGTGGATATATACCAAGGATATCATGTGGAAATTGAGATATCTCATGGCCCTACTTAGGACCATTTGACAATCAAAGAGAGAGAGAGAGAGAGGGAAGGAGAGAGAGAGAGAGAGAGAGAGAGAGAGAGAGAGAGAAAGCTCATGACATTAATGCAATTGAGATGAAGAAAACACTACAAAAAATAAGTGGATCAAAGTGTTGGTTCTTTGAAAGAATAAACAAAATTGATAAACTGCTCACCAACCTTATCAAAAAAAGAAAGGAAAAGAACTTAAATGCATGCAATGAGGAATGAATGGGATGAAATCACTATAGACCCTACAGAAATTCAAAAGATCATTAATACCTACTTTGAAAATCTTTACTCCCATAGGAAAGAAAACTGAGAAGAAATGGAGAGATTCCTAGAAATGTACGAATTACCAAAGTTGAATCAGGAAGATATAAGAATCCTGAAGAAAGAAAGAGAGTGAGAGAGAGATGGGTTTAGTTTACAGAATAATGCACATCCTACTCAGACAGTACTCAGTGTTGGCATTGTCACGCTGCATCCTTACCCAGAATCGTCTTGGAAGACAGCACTGTGAGAGTCTCTTTATAGCTAGAGGAATTTTACGAAGTGCATCACTTCATAGAAAAAGGAAAACAGCCTGAAATACAGATCTTTGCTGATTCATAGGTAGTGGGAAAAGTAGCTGATCAGAAAAATGAATGGAAAAAACATTTAGAGATTGGAAACAGGGCATTTGAAGTGAGATATGGACCTTTCTAAACAAGAGTATAAAAATATTTGTGTCCCCTAGAAATGATCAGAGAGCTGTCACTGTGCATGAATCTCTCAAATGTGGAAGAAACATGTGGCATGGTGTGGATGTCAGCCATGCAAGCAATTTCTCAGTGGGACTATTTATAACGTGTGCATGATGGCAGGGGTGATAGGGCCATGTGCCAATTGTAGAAGAGTATTTTCTCTTCCAGGCTAGTTGGATGCTGCTGCTGTGTTCAACTTGCCAGAAGTGCTAATGCTTCACTTCCAATTTGCTTTCATTCCTGCAGATGTCAGCCACCAAGTAGCCAGTTGATTAGCTTACACCCATAAAGAGTGTAAATGCACGATACGAAATTGTACAAGCTTTGACAGCTACACTTTGCTATATTAGAAATCCATTGCCAAATATCAGTTGCTTAAAATAATAATAACACCAGCAAGAAGTATTTCTTGTTCATATTACAAGATTATGCTACTCTAGACCCAAAGTGAAGTAGTAACTCCAATGGAGATATTCCTCTACTCCAAAGTTATGGGGGAGCAACAACTCAGAGAAAGCTGGGAAAAATTACATAATACATGAAATTGTTCTATTCTGTTGGTAAATGGAGTAGATTACATCCACTCATTTTCTTTTGACCAGAGCAATTCAGACAACTAAGCCCAGCAGTGACAGTGAAAATGTGACATAATCCTCCTGTAAGGAAAAGGCCAGTAATGCAGTCCTTTGACAATAATGCAGTCTTTCACAAAATGATAGAAAACCTGGCTTCCATACACATACATAGTAAGATATACATTTACCATCTCTACATGACCATTCTTCTGCTAGGACTAATGAAAACTTAAGAAAGGCTAAGGAATGATCATTGTTGTGCAAGGTAACCTTTGATCAGGAGACATATATTGTAGGAATGTAAGCATGGGAATGGATTTTAACCCATAGCATTCAATCTTAGTGCATCTTTCAACACTGCAATATGTTTAGCAGAATATTCAGTCATCTATAAAATTGGTCTCCCCCTCAAAAAACACATCATATACCGTTAGTCAGTGCCCAGGCATATGACACAATCTCTGCCACAGATTGGATGTACACTTTTAAGATCAAAAGAGTAGGATCAGAATTTATTTCTTTCACTATTAAAATGCACATATTATTGGAAAGACTTCTTTTCTCCCCATCTACATTAGTAAGCGCTTTTTTGGAGTTTAGATTTCTGTTCTCACAAAAGGAATTTTGCCCCAAGAGAGCCCTAGCTGGATTCCATTTAACTGAAAGCTGAGCTGCAGTCTGACCAGTGTCATTCTTATTCTTTTAATCCCGTAGACAGGGAAGCATCCACTGTGTTACGTGGAATGACTAGTCTTGGCTTCGAAGAAGAAAATGTCTTGCTCTACAGTGATGGGAAGCAAGAGAAAATGTCATGAGCCCAGTGATTCTTGACTCATAGTGTATCCAGTTAGTTCTGCCTTGGCCAATAGTTCAAATCCATAGGAAAAATGCAGCAGGGTAATCAAAGATCTAG
Source organism: Dinomys branickii (assembly GCA_004027595.1). NCBI lineage: Eukaryota > Metazoa > Chordata > Mammalia > Rodentia > Dinomyidae > Dinomys > Dinomys branickii. The sequence goes on along the minus strand of PVLD010007234.1, from coordinate 51,051 downwards.
ATGCTACGGGAGTAGATAGTTGGATTACACCATCAGATAAATAATATCATTCAGAGTGCAGCTAAGAGTTCAAATGATGTCCAAAAAAAGTCATCTGTGGTTACTAAATTAGGCCTTGTGTGAAAAGAGATGAAATCACAACTACAGAGCTTATGTTTATGCTAATTGTCTTTTCTTTCATTGTTATTCCTGCCAGATTACAAAAAGAGGTAATGAAAATTTTAGGTTCCATAATAGTAGCTAGTGTTTTACATTGCATGTGACTTTTAAAACAAGTGTCTTTTCTATTATGGATATTCACTTTCCCCCTGAGGAAGTGATAAAAACAGATTTAAAGAGAAGAAAGGATCGGTTGTGCTGTATATTTTTCATGTGCCTGTCCATTCTATAGTCTTTTGCCTACTCTGATAAGACGGAATGTACAAGCTACAACAATTGACATATAAATAGGTTTATGAGTGTAAACACAGATTGAGGTCTTTGAATGGTATTTTAACACTCACCAGTGAACATCCACAAAAGAGGATGAAAAATTTAGTACACAGAGGGCTTGACAATTTTCTGTTAAGCTGCTTCGGTCATGGTCATCAATTGCAGATTGTTCTTGAATGAAGTAGCCCTGGATGGAAGTTGGGGATAGGCCCAAGAGTTGACTCCCTTGGAAAGACCAAAGCAGCTCCTAACACTGCCAAATGCCCAAAGCCCTAGTGACCCTTATGCTCAGCCCCCAGGAAGATCCATCCTAAATAACAGTGGGAAGAGTTAGCATTGAGGTCTGTATTGCTTACTTTCTTTTTGTTTCTCTAGAAACAGAAACCAACTAAAATCCCAGAAGGGCTGTTCTCAGAAGAGAGGAACTCACCATATTAGTGGCGCAAGGGCCAGAATGTACTGTGAGCTATAGTATACTTTCCAGTTGTCACCATTAGAAATGCCATTTTCTAGTATCCTGGATTATCAGCCTTTGATGGCAAAAAGCTAATTTCTTCTTCAAAAATGGATTCAGCCAGGAGGAAATGACACATTCCTTATGATTGTTGGATATTGGAAAACAAAACCTACACCTTTCTTCAATTCAGAATGACTTTGAATTGAAAAAAATAGCTCCAAAATGTCTTATTATACTGTAATACCTGCCTGTGCCGCCCTGATAGCTCCGCTCATTCAGAGGCACATGTGCTGAGAGGACGCCCCTGGCTACACAGTTTCTCAGGGCCTCTTCTCTGGGGAATGCAGCTTCACTCAGATGTGTAAGTGAATCCATTTTAATATTTAGTAAGATGATCTTTTGTTTACTCAGTGTAACTAAATTACATTACAGTCTTAATAAATTCTAGTTTTATAATAACTTAGTATAGCTTTAGATAGCATTGCATTTCTGTGGTGAGTCTATGTTAGGTAATCTCTGAGACTATTAGGTTGTATTCAACTTGACTTAAGTAAGAAATTTTATATCCATATTTATGAAATAGTCACAACATTTTCTTACTCTTTTTTCCTGCAGAAAGATTTTGCTATATTTTCTTTATCCTACTACTGAGAAAATTTTAAAGTTATTTGACATAATATGGGCCTTTCCCCCCTCTTTTTAGTGGAGTTTATGCAAATCATTTTTATATAAATACTAATATTCTTCCATTCTGAGAAAGTTTCTCATGACTTCTTTAGTCATTTCTTCTTATTATTTTCCCTTCTTCTTTTTGTGTCTGTCGGTAGATGGATGTTGGACATTTTACATCATTGCTCACTTTTCTTATTTATTTTTCTTTCCTTTTTCCATCTCTTTGATTTTTACTCATTTTTGAAATGGTAGTAATAAAAGAAGAGGATAAATTAATAGTAACTACTTCCATAAAATTTAATGTACAGTAAGACTTTGGAAGTAAAAATTGTCAGTGTTCCTAAGTGTTAATATTCCAGTTTCTAAGAATTACTTAGTTAATATTTAATGCATTGGTTAGCATTTTCAGAGTACAAATAATTTTGATTTAAAAAATGAGGATGGCAAATTCTGTCATGAACTAGTGCATATTTCTTTTTTTTATTTTTCATATCCTGGTTAACCATTTGTTTACAAATTTTTCTTTAACTTTTGTTTTGAATAAGTAAGCAAATATATGTTTACATTCTACAGAGCAATAATAGAGAACATGTTTAAATAATATATAGGCCAAAATGGAGCAGCCCCAGGCCTCAGAAACCTCCTACCAAATCACTACTATCCCAATAAAAAAGAAAACATAGTACCAAAAGTGTGGTTGACCAAATATTTCAGTCTTCTCTATGCATGTGGTAGGATTAAAAACATTTTACACTTATGTCTAAGCAATAAAATTTAGGTTTACTTGGCTAGACAATTTTCTCTAGAGAATAAAATGTGTGCAGAAGTTCTGTACATTTTTAAGGCAGAGGTTCAATAGTCAAACCACAATTCAACACTCCCTCTGTGATGGTTAATTTCATATATTTTTTTAAAGATCTGAATGCATATAACTAGAAATGAGAAAGGAAAAAATCACAAAAGATTCTACCAAAATCTTGAAAAAATTCCATTCTGGATTTTCTCAAATTTCTGCAGATAACAGGTGCCAAGAAATCTTTTCTCTACAGAGAAGATATTTTTCTCTCACTGTAAGAAAATCTTTTTTTCAATATTTCACATGTGTTTGGCACGTTAGAAAAACTACTGCAGAACCCAACATAAATAATTTCATCCACCTCCCTCCTGCTTCAATAAAAGACTTATACAATCACTAACAAAAGGTTTCATAATTTTGAATCCTCTTTCTGTTCCATTGAGATCTATTTTAGTTTCCTACAAGTCAGAAGTGTTTTTCTCAGGGACCAGAAAGCCAGACTTTTAAAATGTAACCTTTGGAAGGATAAGGCATCTTCTCCCACTTTCTGTGTGAGGATGTAATCCTAGCTGCCTAACTTTCTTTGTGAGGACACAATCCTAACTTCCATAATTATCACCTAATGACACAGTTGGAAAAATTTCACTCACGTTGATCAACTCTAATTTTTTAACCTCCCTGACTCCTGATCTTCCACTTGTAATCAAATAAGAAGAGTACTCAAACAAAAAGTGATTAGTGCTTTAGCCAACAAATGAGGGTATCAGAATTGTTTGAATCACCATGGTAGAATATATGACTCACACTCTTTCCAGTGATTATTTAATCCCAATTCCCTACCTTCCTTTCAGTGTTCAGTACAAGTCAACATCATAAAATAATTGTTTGTTTCAATTTTTTGTATGTCTCTCTATTGCCTTTCATTTACATGTTTTATTGACTTATCCCCTTCATGATCTCAAAGCCTGCAAATTTCTTTCTCCAAAAATAAATGTATAAAGTTAATCAATACTAAGGTAATGTACATATGCATATGTAGATACATAATTGGAGGAGCTCATCCTAAAACTGTTGGGAAATATAGGACTATATTTTTGAAGATTATGTATTCCTATTATTTCTAATATCTCAGTCCTATATGGCATAAAATATTTGAAAACTAATAGTCAAATCATTCACACCCATGTTTCTTTATTGGAATATATATATATATGGCTAAGTAGTGTCTTTCTATAATGTTTAAAATACTGAGAACAACTCTGTCTCTATAGATATAGATATAAATAGATATCTATCATATAGATATCTAATATATAGATATATAGATCTATATAATATATATAATATATTATATAGCTATATACAAGACAGAGACAGAGAATTGGTCTCAGTATTTTAAACATTATAGAAAGACACTACTTAGCCAAACTACTGCCTAAAATTTCCTTTATGAAGCCTGTGAGTATAAATTTCCAAAGTAAACTTGCCAAGAATTTTTCTGGATTTCTAGGAATGTCTCAAAAGAAAAAAGGTTAAGATATTTGTATTTATAAAATGCTTTCAAGATAGCTCAAAGCAATCCTAGTTCTTTCTCAGTTGGCTCTTTGCAATGATCTGCTCTAGCCCAATTTTTGCTGACATATCAACAGTTTATTCATCTCGGTCCCAACCACAGTGATTCTAGTACTATCCTGGGGGAGTGTATATCACGGATGTGTCAACTCCCAACAACGTGCAGGGACAGCAGTGTTCGTAATACAGTACATTCCATCTATTCCTTTACTGCAGAGTCCCAATAACTTAAAATAGAATTGGCAGCTAACGCAGAAGTGTTAAATCAGTGTTGGCATCAACAGAAGAGTTCTTTATATCGCTTCTTAGTCACAGTCTCAGTTTTTCCTCCCACTGCCAGAGTGTAAAATATTCTTTCTTTTTTTCACTTTAACAGGTGTTACAAAGAGTCAATTTTCATGCTATGCTTTTTGTTGAATTTTTAAAATGTGTTTACCCTTAGCAGAGACTCTGAAAAAAGATCTCTCTACGGGAATTAAATGTTATTTTATATCATTCATATTAGGATTCTTATGGTTATTTTCCATTTTGTGCAATATGTAGAGGTCTTTAGCATCTGAAAAGGGAAGGGCAATGTATTTGAACAGTGTTGGCTGTCCAAATTGCCATTTTTTGCTACAGTTACAGCTTCAGCAGTAGTGAGAATATCTTAGTACAAGTTGTCATAAACAGAGGGTGTTCTATTCAAAGAAGAGTTTAATCAGACTGACTGGAACACCTAGTCTATTCTTCATGCATTTATTTTGATGTGAGAAATCCTGACCTTAGGGAACAGGGGAGTTTCATTGAAAGACTAGGCATCACATTCAATTAGTAGAAAAATAACCAGATATGTTAGAAAACTGAATAAACTTTTCTATTGTCCTTCAGTGACGATCAGAAACACCAAAATGACACCCAAGATCTGGAAGCAGATATATTTATGTTAGTAGGCGCTGAGTGGGATCATGCCCAGAATACCAGGCTCTTACCTCTGGTGGTCTAGGGCTTATATGGGATAAGCAAATAAGAAGTACAGATGCAGAATGGCTTGTCAATTGGGGATTGGTTTATATGCTGTGTGTCAAAGCAACCAGCTCTCTGCATCACAATAACCAGCCATTTCTAAGAGACAGGAGCAACTGGAACTGGAACAGGAACTATTACCTGGGCAAACTAAGCAACTGCAGTGTACCGGCTGGGAGGAGCATTTTCTGTTATATTTTTCCCCTCTTTTAGTTTTCCTGCAAATCTTTTCTGGGCATGTTACACATGATCTCCTAAGATAAATCTCAGCTAGAATTTAAGCCTGTGTGTTCTGCAACATTACTGTAACAATATAGCATGGGAGCTAATCTGATCTGGGAGCATGTCCCATGTGCCTCGGATGCCCATCAAATCTTGATCAAGTGTTTGATTGATTGTTTTCTTCTCTTGGGGCAACTGTCCATAGAGTTAAAGGCAAAATACACAACTATCAGGGGAGCAGGAAAGCAAGGACTATGGTAAGCAGACTGAAAAGACACAAAAATCAAAGGGAATAAATAGTTATGGAGCAGTCCTGTGTATGATGTCCTCAGGCTTCAACCATGCCTAGACTAGTCAGAGTCCTGAGTGACTGGATCAGGTCTCTGAGTGTGTTGCCTTATTAGAGTGAGCTGTAAGGCGTTGTCCAGGTAAAATTTTCAGTAGATCTAAGGATGGATTTCTGCAATTTGGAGAGGTACTTAATATTTACCTGGGTTATAGCTGTGTGCAAGAACCTCTATAGTTATACCTGGTCTTTTAACTGGGTGCAGCTCTTTTTTAACTTTTCTAGATTTTTGTGGCCTGTATGCTGTATATGCTTTTTACTTAATCTGGTTTTTGAGTTACCTCTGCTACAAACGCAGGCCCAGGGTCACTATCAGTGATTGAGAGTAGGCCGTATCTAGGAATGAGTTTTTAAAGTCAGACCCTATAAACTTTTATTGTCTTCTCAGTGCTGGTAGAAAATGGAAGACTGTGCTCCCCAAGACAGTGGGGCTGGTGACACAGACACCGAAGCCTGAGCTGAGTGCAGGGTACAGGTGCCAACATAGCAGCTTGAGCTTGCGTAATGTATGGGGCGGGCCAGGTCTGGTGGCTCGGGTTGATGTTTCAATCAATCAGATCTCCCTCCTGAGGGGGCTTAAGCCTCTGGACTGGATAATTTTTCCTTGCTAGTGGTAGGTTCCCATACAGCAGCAAAAAGCAGTTTGCTGTGCAGATCATCCCCACAGGAGAGTTTTAGCCAAAACAGTTTGGTCCAAGGTGATCATAGCATATCTAGCCTATTGGACTTCATTACTAACAAAGTTACTTCCATCCATAAGAGGGTGTGCTCAACATCTGTCAGGGTTCCATTTTTAGAACAGTTCATCCCAGTATAGCATATGGCACCTGAACAGTTAGGTCTTGGTCTAATTTGAGCTTGTCAACTTTCTTCAGGAAAGTGACTGTTAGAACACAGAGGCAGAGGAGAGAGGAAGCCCTTACCTTAGAGGCCACTGGGTGCTCCTGAGGACTGAATCTCAGTAAGCATCACTGTTTTTGTGAACTCAAGTATTCAGATTTTACAGAAGCCAGAAGCTTTAATACAGTTGTGGAGTTTCTTTCTTATAACCAGTTTCTACCAGATATTGTAGCATAGCTCTTCTGACTTTCCAGCAGGAAGCTTGTGTGTCATTAATCACGAATGCTTTTTGAGAGAGAAAATAGGTTTTCAAACCTCTGGGAGGTTGAGTCCAGGTCAGTAGGGTTTGAGTCCAGACTTGGGTCTTTCCATTTAAAGACAAAGAGGGGCTAGCAGACAGGAGTCAGTCAAAAGCAGAGGAAGGCATATTTTTAGGTCCAGGCCTGTGTACCAGCAGATTATGGGTGGCAGAAGACTGAAGCAACATATATGAAGGGCAATTGTGGCAGGATTGGCAACTGGGAGATTTTGAACTGGCTTTACAGGCAGGAGAGGTGTGTTTTAGAAGTTTAATAGTCTATAGACATTTTGTAGTTTTGAAGTCTCACATTTTTTTTCCTCAGGGCACCGTGATGTGTAGGAACTCCCTGAAAATAGTGTTTTTAATCTCTTATAGCAGTTTAGTTGAAGTGAGCTGCCTTTTTATCTCAAGATCTTCCATTTGAAATGGCTTATGGGAGCAACTCACAAGCAGAGGAAGGCATCTTTTAAATCTAGAACAGTCCAAAGGGTGCTTGGGTCAGGAACTACAGAGTGTAAGGTGATGGTTGCATTATTGATGGCACAGTGATTTTGCCCAAGGTGATTAATAATTTATCAGGCTGATGTGTGGCTGGATGGGTATTAGTGCTCCCCAAGACATCTGACAGCAATGGTGGGGTAGTCACAGTAAGAGGGCATGGTTGATGGGCAGGACTGGAAGCAAGTCCTTAGCTCATATCTCTGGGAGGAGAGATTTTAGAACTTCAGGATTGTGGTTATCTGTCTCAGGCTGATGCAGGCATTGTCTTCCTTTCGGGGAACAGTCAGAGTTCAAAATACAGGGTTAAGTAAGAGGAAGGCTGACTGGCTTTGTGCAAAGGAGACAGTTGCTTCTAACTTGAAGAGAATGTCTCCTCACAGAAGTGATATGGAGACTGGCTTACAGGCCTCCTAGGCTGCAAGTTTGTGCCTGCCAGAGGTGCAAAAGGCAAGACTCGTTGCCCCAATGATAATGACGGTACTATGGTTTCCTGGTGGTCCTCTGAGGGAGGGTCTCTGTGGCCAAATGAAGACAATGTCTACTGGAATCATTTCAATTGGCTGTAAGCAGACAAGTCAGGAGCAGGGAGAGAAGCTACAGGTGTTGGCAGCAACTGTGGCAGCTGACAAGGGTGCCAAGGTGGAATTCTCAGGAAAATGAGCCTCTTTATTTTGTAATGCAGGGAGTAGTTTGATTTCATTTTCAATTTCATAAAATCCCTTTTTCCTGTAGTCAGGGACTGTGGGTTTTGACTAATTAATTTCTTCTTCTAATTCCTATGTCTGTGTTCTCTACCCTTGAAGGATGGAGCAACAGACAAAAGGTGTGTGCCTCTCAGAGACAGACTATTCAAGACCACCTGGCCACACTCCTCATGGGGACATAGGCAGGACTTAGCTAAGGAGGGTGCAAGCCCTCGGTTACCTCGGTTATGCCAGGTGTTGACTGCCACAGGACCACAGATCAGAGCCCTATCAGCCACTGTGACCAGTGCTTCCCAGTCCTGGAGCACAGATGGAGCAGCCTATTGCTTATGCTGTCTGCTCCACTCACTCACAAATTCATTCAGAGGTTAAGCATTTCAACCCCCTTTCCCTTGAGGGCGGCCTTAACTAACAAGCGTTGATCATCTCTTCTGCTTAAACTGAGCATTACTGACATACTGACTAACTGAGGTGACCCTGGGGGTCTTATATATTTAGTGATAAAACTAGGAGAAAATATACAGGTAAAGCCTAAAACAACATAACCACAGAAAACTAATTTTAAAAAACTTCAAAAAATTCATGGCCTTCATTAAAAGGAAAAGAAAATCCCAAATATTAAAAAAGGTTTTGAAAGGAGTATAAATACAGGGACTGCAAATTATTTTTAAGTAACAACAGTTGCATTAGGAAAAAACGTTTTGAGTTGACAAAATCTATAGTTTGCAAATTTAATGGATCAGTTTACTGGGTAGTTACTTACTTCTGGTTTCAGCCTAAAAGATTCAAACTTTATTGATACAGAACAAAATCTTTCAAGAATTGTTTCCATGAATTAACAAAAACTGCATATCCTTTTAGGTGCTAATAAGTGAGGTGGCATTATTCTTTGCTCCTAAGACATAAAAAGCAAAACTACACTAAACTTTGCAGGGAAAATATTGTTATTCAAAATGAATATATAAAAGAGAAAATTACATAAACATCCTGAAGTCGTTCATGTAATATGTACATCATGTTAACATTCATAAACCAGTTCAAGTCCAATGATTCCTTGCATTTCTTGTACTGTATAAATACACCAAGTTTTCAGAATCCATCCCGGGGCCATCTCCATAGCTTTTTAATTGGTTTCTCAGCTCATATCTTTACATTCACATTTTCTGTTCATTCAAAGTGATCGTATTAAATTTCACTGTTGTGTTCAAAACCTCTAGTGTTCCGTTCAAACCTTCTAATATCAACCAAATTTCAATTAGATGAAATCCAAATTTCTCCTGTAGTTCCACGCATTCCAAAGAATCTGCCCTTACTTATCCTCTGCTCTTCACTGACTCCCCATCCCTTCTGGTCAGTGCACCCCATTGTTGAGCACACCCCACCTAGGCCTTCCTGGAAGTTCTACAGTTGTTACGTGTTGCCTGAACTTGAAACATTCTTTTGCCAAATTTTCAAATGGCTCAATCTTTTATTTTATATTAGGTTTCACCATACCTTTATCTTGTCTTTTGTAATTTTCCTGATTGCAAACATTCAATCTGTTCTTCCACATTCTCTCTCCTTTCTTTATGTAATAATACACATTTTATTTTAATATACTACATAATTTATTTATTCATTTTTTCTGTTGCTTAGAATGTTGATATCATCAGGACTGAGACTTTTGTGCTTTTGGTTTATAACTGTATAAAAATGCCTTAAATTTTACCTGGTATATACATGAGTTTCTTTAACATTCAATGACAGGTCTGTTATAATATTGACATCCAATTGACATATGTCATTTTAAAATAAAGATAAATACTTCCATGATAAGGAATTTGTACCTCAAACTAAAAAAAAAATCACAGTAGGACAAAAGGCTGGAAAATGAGTAGATAAAAAGAGATTCCAAAAATAATTGGCAATTGCATACTCTAAAATGGAAATATGGATTTCAACTTAATTATCTCATTATCATTTGTATTCAACATATATATTAAATTTATAGCAAAAGTCACTGGGAAGTATTTTTTAAAATACAAATTTCTATGAAGCAAAAGATAACATTATCTTCTGGTGTTCACATGACTGTCATCTGTCCAGAAAGCATTAGAGAAGTGGGTAAGAGGAGAAAGTGGTGCATGCTAAATGGTACTTAAATGGGCTAAACTCAGAGAACAAATAAGAAACTCCTTTAGGGCTGTCTGTATAATCTGGGATGAGTTTGAGGTAGGCTGAAGTTTCAGCAGATAAAGTTAGTGAATTATTTTATATTGTTATTACTGGTATCCCCTCAATCATTTTCTGTGGGTGTAGATGTAAGGAGTTTATGCATCATTCTTCATGATTTCTGAATGAATAGCTTACCTTTTCTGATTTCCCTCACACAGTCTTACGTTCTCCTAGTTTCCTTTGGCATTTGCTCTTTTGATTGACCTTGTTTCCTTTCTCACATGTGTCAATCCAAACTGCAGTCTTTTCAATATCAGGGCAGGTCCGTTTGCATGGGGTACATAGCAACTATGTACTCATAATCAAAGAACAATTCACTGATCATGAAGATGATTTCATCTAAATAAATTTAGTAGCGTGCGTATTGCTTAATATTGGGGAAATAATGCATTCCCCCAGTCAAATGAAATGAATTATCCTCAGAAATGAATGATTGGCTGGTTTACAAGGAACACAGTATGGATATTTTGTTAAAACTAAAATTTGTTCAAAAGAAATCTATTTCAACAGATGATTGTGCAAATCCCATGTGAGAAAAATGAATTCAGACTCATTAAATGACAAACTTGTTTAAAAATGTAATGATGCTCCATTATGTATTTTTTTACAAATACATTCTACTTTATTAAAAATAGTGCTTGCTCATGACCAAATTGCATTTACTTCTTTTTGTATGGTTTCCTATTCGTTCTTTTAAAAAATCCTTGATTCTTTTCATGCTTTCTTCATGATTCTTCTTCTCAAACATGTCTGAGTGTGCATGCATGAGTGTACACAGCTGTAACCCAGCTACTCAGAGGGTGAGGCAAGAGGGTTACAAGTTGGAATCCATTCTGAAGAAACCTACGAAGACAATGTTTTAAGCTTAAAGAAAAGGGGCTTGAGAATCTTTTGGTAGTGGAGCTCCTTCCTAGTATTTATGAATCTCTGGGTTCAGTGACCCATATATCAAAAAACATGACAAAACAACATTGCTCTTTGATTTATGTTTATTAGTTCTTGGCGTAGAGTTTTTATTTTGCATGACATACATGTACTTCCACTTAATTTTTCTGCTTTTTTCTATGGTTGGGATTATAATTTTCATTTCTAAACTAAACCTAATACTATTTTCTCACATGATCAGTTGCACAGGCATGAAGACTGAATCTGCAGGTTCTGTTGTGCTGCATCAGTTTTTATAAAACATGTTTTAGGTACTAACAAAAAACATGATGCAGATTAAGTTAGAATTCAATGATGTATTCTTCTTTTACTAAATGGTAAGCTCGTTTTCTCACCCTGAAGTGTGTAAGTATGCACACACACACACACACACACACACACACACACACACAGAGGCATTGTGAGGTTGGGAGTAGGCAATTTAGAGAACAGTCTTGTCACTACTTGTAAATAAAATGCAAGTTTATCTGAATACTTAACATTTTTAAGCCTTAGCATTTTTACCTATAAAATTAGAGAATTACATTAAATGGTTGTGTAGTTATACCTGCTTCTAAAATTGTTTGAACCTCTTGTCTAAGATAATAAATAATTTAAAATATTTTCATTTCCTAATAAAGTAAAAACAGAGAATGATAATATAATGTTATGTTTTTATTTAATCATAAATAACCTCTTTAATGTTAACCAGAAAGGAAACACATTTTGTACAATTCTTCATTTCTTTGGCCCTGGCAATAGCCAACATTTTGATTACATTTTAAATGAAAGACATTAAAGAGAAAAAAACCCTCAAGAGTTGCTTAAGGCCAGCAGCCTTTATGTGGGCCCATGTTTCTCTAAATTTCAATGTTATTTCACTGTATGAGGTTTAAAATATTTATGTAAGGCTTCTGTGTAGGGAGACAATTATCCCATTTTCATTTTTATGATTTCAAATGCCACATTAACTGCATTGGTATGGATTCAGATAATAAGATGGCAATCAGTACTCAATGAATTGGATAATTTCCTTATAAGCATGTAAGCCTAGTGTCTATCTGCTTTTATACCCCTGTTTTTATTTCAGCTCCCAGGACACCTTTCTTTTACACACCATTAAGTTGTTCAGAATGTGGAAGGTTATGGATTATTTAGTTTATCATAATAAAAAAGTCCATTCGGTATAATCTCTGAGAAAGGTAGGCCACATTTGAAACAATTTTACTACTATTCTTTTTATAGTAATAAAATGGTATCTATTAGATCTATAACTGCATGAATAAACATTTTTAGGAAAAAATTTCAAGCATCATGACTTTTAATTTTGGTTCCCATTCCCAAACCAATAGCTTTACACAGTATGATTCTCTTCACTGTCAAAACAAAGGGAAATAATAAAAGTCTCTCTCATAGCTACTTTTCTCTCATCACTGAGACAAAATACCCAACGCACACAAGGTAAGGAAGGAAAAGATTATTTAGTGCACAGTTTGATAGCTCATGGCAGAGGGTCAACCATTCATGGCTATGCAGGGCACCAAAAGCAACTGGAAGGACAGTAAGCCTGCTTCAGTCTCCCATATTGTATGTAGGCTGCCCGCCCTAGGGCGCATGTAGCACTCACAGCCTTAATCCCAGCATTGGATGATGAACACAAACTCTAAATTCAGCCACCTCCAAACAGCCTGTCTCCCATGACCAAATGAGGCTTTGAGAGACATCTAGACACAAACTATAACAGTCTCCATATTGAAAACCCTAAATGTTAAGAAAACAAAAAACTTCATGAAATAATATTAAAATTCACAACATGCGTGCATCATGAAATTTTACTCTTGAATACAGCTTTTATCGTCCAGAATACGTTGGTATCGCAACAAAAGTGAAAGGTCAAAGAATAAAATCACCCTGGGCAAAGGAGGTAGTTAAAAAGACTTTACTGGCAGTACAAGAAGAGAAAAAGCCCCAAGTAGTCAGGAGGGGTCCTGGAGAAGGGTCACCAGGTTAGGCTCTTTCTCCATGGTCTTTTATCTAAGTGGCCAGGTACATGGCCATAGCAGGTCATGGAGGGCTTGGCCTATGGAATTTGGGTGTGGGCTGCCCATGATTTAAAATGGCCCACAGAGAAACTTGGGAAGTAGTAGGCATTTACCAACTCATCAAGGGCTCTTTGTCCAGTCAGGAGAGAATAGAGCAAAGGGGAACAGGGTGTCAGTCAGAGCGGTAACTTCCCTGTGTTTGCTTTTACATTCCTGAGCTGAGGCACTTACGTGACTTAAGATAACTCTTAACCTTGTGTGCATGTTTTCTTTCTAAAGCTGTCCAGCCTATCTCCATGTTGGCTCTTCTCCCTACCAGCTGCCTATTTTCAAGCTAAATAGCTAAACTACCTGTTGTACTACTACGCATAACTTTAAGCACAGGATTGCTGTTTCCATTAAAACCCCTGGCAGCACCTATGAGCATGACATGTTAGGTTGGAAAAAAGACATGATGGTTGGAGGAGGAAAAGAGGAAAGGGAGAGGGGGGTGAAAAAGAACTGAGCTGTGTTATGTAAATGTACCCACTCCTCATGATGACTATAATCATTTACACGGTATGATTCACTGTTTGCTTTTACACTGCAAACATACACTGCAAAGGTTTGTGAAAAATAACTCCTATAACTCACTCATGTGAAACTAATTCTTTGTCATTACTTAAGGCATATTTTGAAAACTTAAATAATATTTCCCCAAATCACCCATTGGGGTAATCAGCTAGTAACAGTTTTACTTAAAAATTTTCACAATCACAAAACCCAGTGTACACAAAATTCAATTCATAATCCCCCTAAATATGCCTTCCTTTGGTGTTTCCATAAGCGCTGCTTCCCTTGGGCTGAATTTGTCTTTCAAAGCCCTGAGCCAGGGTAAGACTTACGCCACGAAAGCAGAAACTCACTGTCCTTGGTTCAGGTCCTCCGGGGCATTTCTTCAGACTGTTCGTGGAGGGGAAACTTTTGACCTGTTTTCCCATAATGAACCTCTGAGGAAGTCATCTCAGTAACATCTCTGCCTATGGCTACAGAGTACATATGTTTAACTCTGGAGTAAAAAATTAGAAGTTCACTGTGCCCACGTGCGTAAAGAACACGCTGCAGTTCAACTTTATCTGTAACTGGTAATTGGAAATCCACTCATTTCTATGTCAATCTTTCCTTTAAGGAAGAGGAGAACATTAAAAAGAAGCTCACTGAACCTAGCATGTTAATACGTGTGTGTATCTGCACCTTTACATTTCTGAGTTTTTATTCACATTCTGTAACATTTAGTCCTTTACAATGACCTATATGGGCTGGATTTGGTAGAGGGACAAAATATTGCATGCCCTATCGCTAATTCCAGAATATCCTCATCTGTCCTATATTCAGCACCTATCAGTGATACTCTTCCTCTGCCTTCTTCCCTACCTCCTGTAACTATTAATTTATTATCTGCCTCTGGATTTGCCTCTTCTAGAAGTTTTATGTAAGCAGAATCTTACAATAGGCAGCTGTTTGTGCCTGGCTTTGTTCATTTGGCATGATGTTTTCAAGACTCATTTATTTTGAAGTTAATCCTGTTATAGCTAAATAGTATTTCATTATGGTTATCTATGCATCTGTTGATAGATATTTGCTTTGTTTACTTTTTTTGTTTACTTTTTGATATTAATAACAGTAATATAAATATTTACATATATAAACTTTTTCTGGTACTAGGAATCAAGCTCAGGACTTCATGTTTGTGAGCAGGTGCTGTGCTGCTGAGCTATATCCCTGGCCCTTACATAGTTTTTTTGCATGTACCTATATTTTCAATAGTTTTTCGCATACATCAAGGAACAGGAGTACTAGACCATATACATCCTATATTTGACTTCTGAAAATTCCAAACTATTTTGTAAGTGACTGCACCACTTCATAGTCACATTGGCAAGATCTAGTTTCCAATTTTTTTCACATGTGCATCAGTGTTCACCATCCTTTAAATTATTACATTCCTAGTGGTTATGACCTAGTATCCCATGAAGGATGGATTTTCTTTTGATTAACAAGTAATGTTATTGCTATGGTTTGTGTCTGGATGTCCCCCCAAAGCCTCATGCAGTCATGGGGTGGGCTTTTAGAGTTCATGATGGATCTGTGATCCACTGTTGAGACTATGGGTGTGAGTGCTACACCTGCCCGGGGGAGGATAGTTTGCATATGTAAGGGAGGGAAAGAGGTTTCTTGCCACCACTCCTCCCTTTTGCTCTGGTTGTTTTTGCTGTCTTCCACTGCCATGAACAGTTGCCCTCTGCCATGTGCCACCCTGCCTTGGGGCCAGCTGAGTATGGACTGAAACCTCCATGGACTGTGACTTAAATAAACCTTTCCTTCCTTCATTTTAGGAGTCAGGTATTTTGTCACAGCAATGAGAAAAAGGTAACCAAGACAGTTATTAAATTTTTTTCATATGCCTCATGGCTCATTTTTATATTTTCTTTGGAAAATACTGTTCCCTTGCCATCCTGTGCACGTCAGTTTCTGTGTACTGCATAAGAAACTTTGAAGGTAATAAAATTCACATTTTCTGACCAATATAGAGAGCACAACCAAGGGCTACTATATTTTACTAGCCTGAACCTGAGCAGTGCTCAAGGGCCAACTCTTTTACTCTTGTTCTAAAACTTACCACAAGGTGGAAGAGAGAAAGAAAACGAAGATTCCTCCCCAGTCTGTCTAAAAAATTGAACACCATGACCAAAGAACACCAGCTCTCCCTGCACGGCCTACACTAACTTTCCTGCATCTAGGGCTCATGGGAGGTTCATGTACATGGGCAATAACTCATACAAACACAACAGAGTGAGTCATGGGAAAGGACACAGACATGGAACGGACATGGACCTGTGCCCCGTCAATCATGTTATCACCCTCTGCGAGACCCTGACAGGAGGCATCTGGAGATGTAACATTTTAAACCACTACACCTTATGCCATCAGCGCCAATGCCATTGTCCTTTTCCTGGAGAAAGCCTGCTTACTCCAAGAATATCATCATCTTAATAAACTTTGCTGCTGTTTCCTGGCCACCATGGGCCGTGTTAGTTTCTTTGTTTGTCATACATAAGAAACTGGGACCCTGTCCCTGGACCCTATAACCTATGGTAATATGCCTGCTTTTTAATCCGGTTATTCATCATTTTTATTGTTGAACTATAATGTCCTTTATATAATTTGGATACTTTTGTTATATAAACAATTTCCTTCTATTTTCTCTAATTCTGAGTATTGCTTTACATTTTTAATAGTATCCTTTGAAGCAAAAGAAACGCAATGTCTGTTTTATTTTTCACAGTTCAAGAAATACAATTTCTGTTTTTATTTTGTTTGTGTGTTTGTCTTTTTATACTATATCTAAGAAATCAAGATCACAAAAAGATACTTTTAAAGGAGTTATAATTCAATTTCTTATGTGTTTGTTGGTCCATTTTGCGTCAGTTTTTGCCTGTAATGTGAAGAATAGGCCAGATGTCTATATTTTAATCTTTTCTTCAACATGGAAGAGAGTAAAGGCTTTGTTATTTACTTGTTCTTTGTAATTTTAACAATTACTATACAAATGCTGACTGTTCTAATAGTTTGGCTTTACTGCGTTCAGTCTTGAACTCTCTGAGCTTCAGAATTTCATTCCTGTCAATATCTTCTGGATATATATAATAATACTAAAGTATTTCCTAAAAATCAACACTTTAGAACTGCTCTACACTGGACTTGGACTGCTCCTCACCTTCAGCGCAGGCTGGTTGGCTGCTTCTCACTCCTCAGTCCTCTTTCATACATTACTTCCTTAGCTGTTCAATCTCTCATCACCACAGGGGAAAAGATGGACACAGGCAAGCAGAACCTTATAAGAGGGACTTAGGAGGAGGACATGGGTTGAAAAGTGATGATAAAGAAAACAGAAAGATTACAAGCAGCAGATGTTGATCACCTAAAATTTGTAGCG
Source organism: Dinomys branickii (assembly GCA_004027595.1). Taxonomy (NCBI): domain Eukaryota; kingdom Metazoa; phylum Chordata; class Mammalia; order Rodentia; family Dinomyidae; genus Dinomys; species Dinomys branickii. Next base: position 34,047 of record PVLD010007234.1, on the reverse strand, counting down.
CACACGGTCACTGGAGCTATGTGATACTCTCTGGGAAGTCCTCTGCATAAACACTAACTCATGGTTGGAATTGGTGAATGGACATGGTACAATGTCAGAAAGAGATCTGCCAACTGGAGTGGGATAATGGTCATACTGAAAGTAGAGGGGACATTTTCCATAAAGATATCATCCACTAAAGCAAATTAGAAGAAGGTATAACAGGGAGATATTTCAGAGTTAGATCTTAAAAGCAATATTTTCTATTCATACTTAGGTATAAATTGCATCCATTCAAATAAAGATGACAATAGCATTAAATGATAATCTATGTAGCTAAAGAAATTTAAAAAGATGACTCTTATGCAGGTGTGATAGCAGAGTCACCACATAAAAATGAGATTTCTCAAGGGTGATAACAAGAGTTGGGGATGAGAAGGCTCCAGAATTTGAGCAGAGGCTAATTGAGAAGGTATAAGCAGGACCGAAAGTTCTTGAGAAGAATTCACATTAATTCACAGTGGCTGCATAGAAAACTCTCTTTGCTAAGAATGATGCTGAGACAGGGGCCAGGTTCAAAAGGACAAAGCCATTAATGAGACCGTAAGGAGGAGAAAGTGGTGGCACTTTTAAAAAGTAGAACAGCCTAGCAACTGAATGATTCAAAAATAGTACAGACACTCCTTGACTTACAGTGGGATTACGCCCAGTTGCCATAAGAGTGTCTTGTGTCCCTACTAAATATCACTGCTCAGCAGCAGCACTTTACAGAAGAACACTGGGTGTTTCTACTCATGATCACAGGGCTGCCTGGAAGCTTTCCCTGCCCTATATCGAAAGACTGCATCAGATCATAGCAAACTTCAAAATTTGAAATATAGTCTTTACTGAATATGCATGTCTTTCTCACTATTGTAGTCAAACAACATTAAATCAAACCACGTAAATCAGGCACCATTTCTTTGATAAAAGTGTGAAAATCTCACACTACAAGTTGAGAAGATCTGATGATCAGACAATTACACAAAAGAAAGCAAGACGCAGAGAAGCTAACTCTTTTTTCCAAAGCCTAAGCAATAGTACCAATGTGAGAAAAAGATGCGATTTGAGAAAATTGATGTGGGGTTGATAAAATGAGAATGAGAAACAGGAGGAAGACTTGGCTTTAATTATGTATGAGAAATAAACTTTTTTAAGGAAATGGTCAATATAAGACAGACCCTTTGCTGATTCAAAGCCAAAAGCCAAACCCTTTGTGAAACTTGCGTTTCTTCTCTGACTCAATGTAACATAACTGTGTGACTGGGAAACATGTTTTTCCTCTCCACATTCTCCTCTAAGAAGAAAATAGGAGAAAAGTTTTGTTGAATTGCGAGTAAACATCACCCCCAGATAGCAATACCCTCTAAGTGAGTGCTTCATTTGCCATGTAAATTATCATTAAGGCCTACTGCTTTTCTTAAGTTGTTTAGTGTTGATTTCCACTACATAAATACCATCAAAGGAAAGACATAGGAGTTGATTAACAGTTAAAATGTCAGTTGAACTGAAAATCAGTGGGTGGAAAAGCTTGAGAGTCACTTATGATTTTAAAACTGAGCAGACAAAGCTAGTTTAATAAGTAGATGTTCCTTTTAAATATCACATTAATTTTTCTATGTAAGATATGAGAAATAATATTATAACTGTCCCTTCCAGTTGTTCATAATTCTCACATCTTTATAAAACACAAGACCCTCTACAAAGAGAATCTTAACTGGATGACACATGCTAAGTATTTCACAACAACAAAATAGACATAAAAGATTTCTACAATTTTATTCAAAGATATGTGGTGAAATTTAATATCAAAAAATTAATATTCTGTCAGTACCTAGTGAATAATAAGAGCAAAGGTTTTGGTGAAACTCACTTGTAGAAGGAGTAGTATTACCTTTCTGGACATAAAAGTCTTATATAATGAGTTTGCATCTTATATAATGAGTTCACTCCTGCAAATGCAAGTTTTACTCTGGTAATATTAGTTGTTTGCAAGCTTTTCTTTAAGCTAGATGAGATTCACTCATTTTTCTATCATGCAAACAATTGCTTCTGAGCCCCTGAGACCTCTGTCAGAAAGTACTTTCTCCCTTCTTCACATCTGGATTTCTAAGGAAGATTCATGTTTATTCAGACATAGACAAATATTTTCAACCATCTAAAAGCTATATTTTAAATTCTCAAAAGATAAAAACTGGAAGTTCATCATTATTAGCAGTCTGCATTCCCTTCGGCACACTACTCAAATACAAAGGCTTATGAAGATATATGTTTTATTTCTAGAAGAAAGAAAACATTAAAATTATGTTAGGAGATAAAATATCCTATAAAACAACAGTGTTATATAGAGTAAAATATGACTTATGTAAATAAGTTTTTACATGACATGATTTATCATTTTATTATGTATCTACTCAATATGCACAGCATGCAGAGAGCTATATATCTCCACAAAATCTCACACGCATATTGCCTTGGAATTTCCATGGAAAATAATCTAAATGGGTCACTTTTGAAAACTGAAAGTACATTGAATGAAAAATTTGTAAAAATAATAATACAGCATGATATTGAAGATTGATCTGAATTTTTATAAAAATCCATAAAACTGATAAGAGTAAAGACTAACATAAAACACTAAAATTTCAACCTATGAATTCCTATTATGACATAGTTACTCAGAGTCCTCAGTCTGAAGTATGCGGCAGCCACTTGCTGATTTGCACAGGTATAATCTATTTCTGATGGAAATAAGCACAGATTACAATCAGATAGTAAGATAATTATGGAGGCTCGAAATTATGTTTAAGTTGAAAGGTCTTTTCCTAAAAATAATATTATTGTCTGTTTAGTTTGTGATAATTTTAAATCATACACCATAAATGCAGACTCAGTTCATCCACTAATAAAAATGTGGCAACAACGGACAGCTCCCTTTTAGGGTTCCGCATCCACTCCCAGTCTTCCGCAGAGAGGTCCGGGCTGCGCACACTTTAGATCTTCAGCTGATCACCAGAGCAGGTTGCGGGTTTCTCCTCCCAAGCCCAGCGAATGCCCGTCCTTCCGCCTTTGGGATCTGTGGCTACCATCCACTTCCCCCTCCCCTTCGTCTATGTAGGTTGATGTAAATTGATTCTCCTTTCCTGCCAGTTTAAGTTCGCTTCAAAAGAGCAAGTGGGGAAATCAATGTATTCTATGCACCGTGCTCCTTTTCCTGATGTTTCTGGTGAATCTCCCCCACTGGGACTAGTCATTTGTTTGGAGCCTCATTCTACACTTCCCAGAGGCCCTAAACCTGTTTTACTCTTTCTCTGAGCAAATCCTTAGCCCTTCAAAAATCCTTTTGTTACATTATTTAGAGTAGTGATTTCACAAAGTTTTCAAGCCCCTGGACAGAACTGATACGCATAAGAGCATTTTTTACTTAATAAGCTCAAGAGCAGAGAATATGCCTCCTGGTGAGAATTACATACTAACTTTTAGCCAGAAAAATGTGATCTTTGATTTGTATATTTTTCATTACAAAACACTTTGGCAAAAGGGTTTGCAAAGAGGAAACTATTATTAAATAGAATATTTTCACCATAGTGAGCTCAAGCAAGTATGATCCTGTTTTGGCTAAATAATTCAGAGATCTCAACTATGCCAGCAGTAGGCAGAGCAGCAATTTAGGAGACTGATTTGGGTTTTAGCCAGTTTTGTTGCTTATGATTATAACAAGCCACTGAAGCCCAGTATAACTCAACTTCCCTGTCTGCAGTATGAAGACCTGCTGTCATGTTCCAGGGAGCTTCACTGGAGAAAATACATGTCTACAGCAACACTGAATGATTGTTCTGCTGTGTTAGAAATTTCTCTTAACTGAATGAAAATAATAAACTCCCTCAGTTCAGAGGAGTTTGAACCATTCTTTTGACCATTCATATAGTTTACATAATTGACAGGCACCAATCTGAACACTCAGTCATTCCTTTAACAACTTACCCCTATTTAATTTTTACTCTCTGTCATCTCTAAATTTCTTTCCGTTCATGTTTTCCTTATTTTTTAGGTCAAATTGTTTCCAGGAAATGCATAGTTGTAAAAGAAGCACACCTGAGCTGTATAAACCAACACTCCTGCTTCTCATCCGTGTGCATTCTCCTTCAAGATTATCACACTGCAGAGCTATACCCCGATGTTTCCTGTCTGTGACTATCAGTGCCCACATGAAGCTTAAGAGCAAGGATGTTTGTTTTAGTGGGCTCTAGATAGCTGCACTAAAAACGAAGCTGTGAAACTCTCAGGAGCTTTTCTTTCAAGTGATTTTAACTTCCTAATTCTTTACCCATATGTGAAAAATTAGGTTTATTAAGGACATACACTGTTGGTCATGTTAACATATGAATATGACACTTTGGGCCAGCTATATGCAATGCAATTGATTCAACAGTAAAAGGAAATCCTTATGAAAACTCCAGGCCTATGAATAGACTTCCTTTGGGGTATGGAAGGAGAATTTAGTCTCTTCAAACACCTAAGCAGCTTGTAAGTTAGCAAATATTTAAAGACTGGCCACCCTACAGGAGAGTGGTCATCTTAATGCCTTACATTATTAAGTCCTTGTTCTACACGGCACTGCAATGCACTTTTTATGATCTGCCATTTGTTACTGTATTTTTCATACCACACATCTCTTTTCCTGCTAAGTTATACTTTTTAGGAGATCAGGGATATCATCCAATTTAGTTATATTTCCAGGACCCAGAAGAGAGAGGATATTTTAATAAATGCTTTTCAAATTAGGAATTGAGTAAAATAGGGAAACTATGAAGCAATGTTTCATAATTTTCTGGCAGCTATAAAAATTACTGTATCAAGAGGGTCTTGATTCTAAGCAGCACACTGTGTATTTTCCACAGGTCTAAATGCTGAAATGGTTCAGACTGGCGTCAGATTTGGCATCTGATGAGGAACAGCTTCTTTGTTCATAAATGTCAGTCTGTCCCGCAGGTGTCGCATGACAGAAGGAAAGGATTCATGAAATATCCATCCGTGTGACCTAATCAGCTCCAAAGCCCCAATTTCTACTATTTTGACATTGAGGGTTACAATGTAACATAGGAATTTTGATGGTACAGAAACAGTCTACAGCAAAAAGAGAGCACATATTCATTCCTATCTCAGATTACTAAATTATAAATGTGCTGCCTTAGAGTAACAAGGACTGTACTGATACCAACCAAAATGGTCTAAAAATTCCTTTTCCTTTGCCTCTGCACCAACACTTGTTACTTTTTTGATAACTGACATTTTAACAGGTGTGATTTGATAATTTGTTATCATTTTAATAAGCTTTCCCAGATAGTTATGGTATAAGCTTTTTATGTATTTGTTTGTAATTTGTATGTCTTCCATTGAGAAATGTCTATTTAGGTCCTTGGACAATTTTTAATCAGATTACTCATTTTCTTAAATTGTTTGAATTCCTTACTTTTTTATATTAATTTCTTTTAAGATACATAGCTTTAAAATATCTGTCCTTATATGTGGGGTGTCTTTTCAGTCTAGCAGTTTCTGTTGATGGTTTTCTTTGCTGTACAGAAGGCTTTTGTTTGATGCAATCCTACTTGTATAACTTACTTTTGTTGCCTGTGCTTCTGGGCCATATTTAAGAAATCACTGCCCAAACCATTAATTGTTTTAGCCATATCTTTCAGTAGCTTTAGGTCTTTAACCCATTTTGAGTTGATTTTGTATATTGTGTGAGTTAAGCATATATTTTTCTTTCTTAAACTTGGAATACCAGCTTTATCAATACCTATTTTTTAAAGAAATTGTCCTTTCCCACTGTGTGTATTTACCAACTTTGTCAAAAACCAATCAACTGTAAATGTATGGAGTTATTTCTGGACTCTAAACCTTGTTCATTGGTTATTATGACAGTTTTCTTATCAGTGTCATGCTGTTTTCATTGCTGTAGCTTTGCAATACACTTTGAAATTAAGCAAGGTGATACCTCCAACTTTGTTTTGATTTTCTTTCTCCTTTTTTTTTGAAGGTTACTTTGATTATTTAGAATCTTTTGTAATTTTTTATACATTTTAGAATTTTTTCTATTTCTGAGAAAAATAGTAACCATTATGAAGGTGGTATGGGTTGTCCTACAACAAACAAACAAATAAAAAAACAAGCAAAACATTATCATGTGATCCAGCAATTTCATTTCTCTGCATGTATGCAAAGGCGCTGAAGTGATATCTGCTCTCCAAAGTTCATTTCTATAATATTCACAATAGTCAAAATAGGAAGAAACCTGTGTCCACCAATATATGGGCAGAATTTTAACATGCTGTAGGTATATGTGATACAATACTATATAGCCATTAAAAAGGAGCAAATTCTGTCATTTTTGACAACATGGAAGAACCTGAAGAATATTGTGCTGAGTGAAATATGCCAGAAATAGAAATAACAATATTTCATAATCTCACACATATGTGTATCATGGTTTAAATATGAAGTATTCCCACAGAGTCATGTGTTGAGAGTTTGTTCCCCAAAACAGCAATATTCAGATGTGGGGCTTAGACAAATGATTGGATTATGAGGACTTTAAGTTCTTCAGTGGACTGTTCCAATGATGACATCATAATTTAATGGTGTCTTTGGTAGGTAATGGAAATTTAGGATGTGGTATCTCATTGAAGAGAATACATCACTGGGGCACTGCTTCACCTAAGGGCCACAGCAATGGAAACAATAAACCATGGACTGAATCCTCTACAACTGTGAGCCCCAACGTATCTTCTCCCAGGACTGCTTGTCAAAATGACTAAAACCTGGCTTAGAAAACACAGACTAGTAAAGAAGCTGAACTATAGAGAGGACTATAGTTACGCCTTGCCAATGTAGAGGTAAATGGAAATGGGGAACTTGCTAATCTTCTAAGGGTATACAATTTCAGTTAGATAGGAAGGAAAAGATCTATTGCGCAGTATTATATCTATTAGGGTGAGTGCAAAATAAGCTATATAAAAGATTATGGAGATGAAAAAGTCTAGGCATGAAGTTGGTAAGATAACGATGACTCTGATCCTGGGAAGTTGGGTGCTACACCTATAAAAGATTATCAGAACAACTTCTCATCATCTGCAATAGAGGAAATGATTAAGAGAATATGGGAACATGTAGTAAAATATGAACCACCCTGGGAGGATCAGGTGAGCTGGGCAAAGCGATTATTTTATCAATCTTGAAATTGTCACTGTCCAACTGTGGATTAAGAGCATCAGTAAAGAATATCTGCACATTTTCAGAAATCACCCCATCAGCAGGAATAGGGCTGAAGACATTGCTCTTTCAGCCTCTTTTCAGATATAAAAATTGCTTTATGTGCTACAAATCATTAAAACACACATATTTCACCAAGAGTATTCAATAAGCCTGAGAAATGTTTAAGCCAGGTAAATGCTTTTAAAAGGTGTTAAACATGAAAACAGCACATGAATACACACACAGTGAAATAAAATGAAGTAAGCTAGGACCGGAAAGGCAAACACTCATACTGCATGTTCCACTTTCTATGTAGAAGGAAAACAAAACAAAAATGAAACACACGCACACACACACGTGCTCACAAACACATGCACATGCACAAAGCATCAACTGCATGGAGGCAGAAAGAGGTTATTAGAGATTTGGGAGGAATGGAGAAGGGAAGAATAGAGAGAGAATGTTTAGTGGTTACAGAGGTGTAGTTTGATAGCAGGAATGACTAGAAATGTTGTATAGAACACTAGCATAACGAGGATGGACAAAAATTAATTGTAAATTTCAAAACGGCTAGTAGAGCAGGTATCAAATGATCCCAAAACAAAGCAATGAACAATTTGAGATAATGGAAACACTAATTACCTGACTGTGATCTTGACATACTACATATGTATACTAAAATATCACAATACACTTAATAAATATGTATTATTTTGTCAACTATAATGTCAAAAATACATATTAAAATTTATAATTTCTATTTTTATTTCTAGTAGAGTTCCAATAGGAAAAACTTAAAAGAACTTAAATAAATGAATATTTATATGTCTGATCATTCGTTTCCGAGTCAACAAAATCATTTTATTGGTAAATTTCCTGATTCATTCTATAGAAACATTAAGTCAGCAGCTGTGATGCCTGATACACATGGATTTTATGGGCTCTTGCTTTTGCCTTCAGTCTGAACTTTGGAAGAGTTAAACAAAACATGGAATCCTTTCACTTCTAAAACGTTTCTGATGAAAATTAAGCCATGGGATTAAAATCAATGATAAACTATATCTGGTTGTTTGGTTCTTTTATAATGTCATAACTTTACATATATAGTCAGCAGCTTTGCATGATATCTGAATGTCCATTGTACAGTTTTCAAATGTGTCCTTCAAAATATTACCTTGAGATCGTAAATACCAGTGTCTGGGACTACGCCCTTATTTGCAAAATATTTTTGTAGAGGTATGAAGAATCTCAAAATCCGATCTAGGAAAAGTCTTAAATTCAGATGTAAGTTTCCTTAGAAAGGAAAAAGATACAAAACAGTCAGGCATTGCCAGCAGCCACTAGAAGCTAGGAAAGAGGTATAGGGCAGGAGCTTCCTCAGAGCCTCCATGGAAACCAACTTCATCAACAACTAGAATTTGGAGTTCAGGTCTCCAGAACTGTGAAAGAGTATTTTTCATTTACTTCAAAGCCATAAGGATTGTGAGAAACTTTTTCATGACAGCCTGGAAAACTAATATAGTCTATTCTAGCACTTCCAAGATTAATGAAGTATGAACTAGAAATATAGTGTTTAATTTTTTAAAACAACTTATTATCATAAAAAACATATTACTATTAATCCCCTTCAAAATACTCCCCTTTCCTTCAAACACACTTATCCCATTATATTCACCACTCGCAGAAGCAGGTCTGGAATGCATCCATCATGAGCGTCTTTGGTGCACTACAGTGGCTGCACTGATGTCCTAGGTGGATTAAAAACATTTACTTTGCAAAGTTATTTTGACCTTGGGGAGGAGCTAGAAGCTTCACAGTGCTGGATCCAGTGAGGAAGGTGAGCGAGGGTGCTCCCCTCAATATTTTCACAAGTCAGATTTTATGATCCTGACTTTCTTTTGGATGGCACCCAGCCACAAACTTCACTGTACTTGCTATCATGGCTTGTAAAGACAGCGATGGAAAAGAAACCCCATACAGCTTCAGACAAAGGCAGGCATGAGGGCATAAGTGTGTTTAAGCCTAGGGGAATATCTCTAGGGGAACTAAGATTGTTTTTTAATTGCAATTTTTGTTATAATCTAAATATTCCCGGTATATTTTGTTTACCATTTTATCATTTTTTTCAACACCTCCAGAGGCCGTGCAGAGTACAGTAAAGAAAATGAGCAAGCACAAGGCCCCTCAGTTCAATTTCTGGGACCAAAAAAGAAAAAAAGACCGAAACAATAAATGAGCTTCAGAGACTGTGTGTCTTGGTTCAGTCTCGGTTTGTGCATGCACTAGCTGCTGGCAGGTTTTCCTGTTGCTGATACTAAACGATCCCTGATGCGCACAGATGAAAGGAGAGAAAGGCTATTTTGGCTCACAGTTGCACAGATTTTAGTCCATGTTCAGCTCTCTCCAACACAGAAAGATCATGGCAGAGCGTGTCCCAGAAAAAAGCTGATAAGCTCATGACGTCTTGGAGGCAGAGAGCGGGAAGGAGCCTGAAGAGAGGCCAGGGACCAGACAGAGTCGCCCAGGTCACGCCCTGTGATCCACTTGCTCTAATAACTCAACTTCTAATGGCCCCTTCAGCCCTGCCAACCCGTTGCTGAGGTTGGTGGCTTCACAATCCAACCCACCCTCCAGGAACTTCTCCATCCAGTCAGACTGATTAGATTAACTGGCACTCCGGGTGAGAGAATTAGTAAAATAAGTAAATGTCACTGGACTGTATCACGATTGAAATCGAAGTCTCCTCACACGCTGCCAGCTATGAGGGAAAACCGAGTACACAGTAACAGTAATTTCTCTCTAGAGAATATTCCTGGCCATGTAACTCCATGCGTCATTCCTCACTTACTGCCACCAATTATTTTAGTGATTCGCTATATGCATAGCTCGCCTTGGTTAGAAATTTAACACACTGTTGTAATAGGTTTTCAAAAATACAGTGGTTCCAAAATACAACACAGAAGTATAAATTGGATTTCCCTTTTGTTAGAAAACTTTAATGTGGAGTTCATTCTGTTTGCATCAAGAAAATCAATACACTAACGAAATGAATTACTTGTTTTTCAGAAAGGAATCTTGCTTGTTAAACACATTTTTACTTAGATATTTTCAGTCTACAATAGGTTTACCAGGGTATACTATTTACCATAATTGGAGGAGCATCTATAGATACATTTACCTGAAAAAGACAAAAACGTTTTTAACACTGATGAAGAAAGAACAATGAATATGATATAACTATGCATTTTAGGTGTGTGGGAATGAGATTGCAATTATTGGTCACAGGATTTATTCAGTTTTTCCATTTTATTTGTTTTCTTCAGTATGAGTAGGGCTATCTAATGAGAATGACACTGATTTGAAATTGATGAAGGGGACACAAGAAAATCATAAAATTTCTGAGGAATTGTTTAGAGGATTCAGAGATGGAGTTAATCATGGCCAGGATTAATATTTATCAATCATGATGTTTCTACTGTGTATTATTTATCTCTGTAGCACTTAACTAAGTGTGTGAAAGAAGAATGTAGGTCATAGCACTGATCCGAGTTTCCTTTTGAGTGGATGAAACTTTCCCAATGATAGATGCAGGAGAATCCACAGCAATGAAGAAGTTGTTCAGTGATTTGGCAGAAGACTCAGCGATGCTAGTACAGGGCAAGGGATCTGGAAGCATCTCATAAATTACAGAATTAAAATAATGCAGTCTTGAACCTTTGGTGAGATAAAGCGAAATAAATGAAAGAACTAGAAAGCAGTAAAGCCTGGTCAGGGCAGAGGGATGTTATATTTTCAAGTGAATTCTGAGCTTGACCAACACAGGAAAATTTCTAGGATTTGGCCTTGTTGGGCAGATGCCTGCTGTGAATGTGCATGCCCCTTCATGTTGGGAAAACCATGGGAATTAGAAAACAGGCCTAGGTAGGGATTTCACAGGTGGTGCTAAAGGCCACCCAAAAAATGAGAAGATGTGGAAATCTGCAGAATGTGATTCAGGTACGAAAGTCACAATATGTGTCTAGCAGGAGCAGAGTAGCTGTAGGCAACACAGAAAGAAGAGAAGAGTATAATTCTAAGAGGAGTAGAAATTTTGACAGAAAGTAGCCTTCTTGCTGTTGTGACTCTGGTGAATGCTATCTCATTTTCAAGCTACAGCTCTATCTATGTGCAGAAATATGACCAGTTGTAATCTGAAGAAAAATTTTTGTGTAACAATTTCAGTTAGTGATTAATACCCAAAGCAGGGAGAAATGGAAGCCAAATCTGGATATAACAACTAGATTTATTTTTAAATTATTAAATAAGCATGGCTCCAAATTTTAGAAAAACTAACACTTCTAATGTATCTAAATCAATGACTTTTTTCTTACCCTCACAAATAATTAAATCAGAGATTCTATTTGCACTATTTAGAATGAAACTTGTCTTTTGATGTTTAAGTGTTGCATCTCTGCAAACTGACAGATTACATCTAGCAGCCTGCAATGGTGATTTGCCACAGTTTTCATCTAGAGCCTTTGTAGGTTGCTTTCTTCAAACTTTTTTATACTCTTAATGAGTTCACAAGAAAGCTCTGAAAACAAAGTGAAAATATTCCCACCAGATCAATAAAATGCAACATTGCAGAGTTTGAAAATCAGACATTCAAATTTTAAATACCTGGAGTTAGTTTTATATTAAATTATTAACAGCCAGAATATTTGCATTTCCAAAGTCCTTTATAGGAAAACTGTTTTACAATAGTAAACTAAGATCTAACCCTTTCCCAACCCCCATGTATAATGTTTTCAAATATAAAAATCATAGTCTGAATAATCTTATAAATTAGATCATCTACAAAGCCGCTTTATGTTCGCAAAGAAAATCTTAAAACGGCTCTTGGTGTGTGATATTTAACTAGAGCTTTGTTTCAAATGCTACAAATCAAAATGCTTATTTCAATGGCTGTTTATATAAAAGCACACACCAGGCTTTCTAGGAGAAGCTTGATTATGCCATATTTCTAACAGTAATAATTTTGTTTATTAGCACTATATACTTTTATACTCTTTGTGTCATTTCCATAGGAAAATGCAGTATTAACAGTATGAAGTTGTCTAGATTCTAACATATTATGAAATGGTAGAGGAAAAAAAACGACTCTAATGTAGTAAAAAAAAGCATTTTGTGATTTTTCAAAGGAATATGAATTTTGGAAAGGCAGTGTGAGGTACCCTGTAGGTATCAGCAGTTGAAGAAATACTTATTCAGGGGTGTGGGGGGCAGAGGTGAATTGAGACCTAATTGGCCTTCTCTATAAGCACAAAGAAAAGCAACATGCAGGCTGATGGCATGTCGCAGGCTCTAAAGAAAAGTTCATACAGCTGAGATTAAATTGTTAACCTGAGCATGTACTAATGGGCAATATGAGTCAGATGAATCTTGCGTTACATTAACTGCTTGTCCCTGTGGCTGACTGAAGAAAGGAAGACTGTCCAGAAGCTCGAGGGTTCTCTGCCTACTACGAGGCAAAAGCCCCGTAGTTCCTCCTATCCTCTTTGCCCCCCGTCCCTGGTCAGGGTAAGGAACCGGTAGCAGGGCTAGATCCTTGCAGGAGGACGCTTGTGTGGGGCAAGCTGGGAGGAGTGGGCCAGGTCCTTACAGGTGGAAACTGGAACGCAGACTAGCAGACTTGGACTAGCAGGCGGGCGGGCTGATCTCTGGCCTAGAGTTCTTCACTAAATCTGGATGAAGACAATGGGTGCCTGAGAACTCTGGCCCTAATTTGCATCCATCAGCTCAGCGTGCAAATCTCCGCCCCTGGGCAGCTGGGGTTGAGAAAATTGGGTTTTGTCTTCTCCTGGCATAGAGACAAAGGCAATACATTTTTCTCAAGATAAAGCCTATCATCAGCATTTTTCATCTTTGAAACCAGTGGGTTCACTGCGGCCAATTCTAAAGAAGTGCAGTTTAGAGGACAAGGCTTGGTTTCCAACACGCAGTCTCTATTCAGAAGTCAGAGCTACCCTAGGCAACTTATGTCAGGGATAGTGGGGACTTGGTTGCTCTTTCTCCAACACACTTGTAGAGGAAAAGTGCAAAACTGGGAGAGGCAAGCTATGGTGACAGCACATCACTTCTAACTATTTTCTGCCAACTGAGGCGGACATCTGATAAGAGGGATCAAAGGAATACTCTGTCAATGATGGCCAAGCTAAAACAAATATCTTCCCAGGATGTTTGTGCAAACTTAAGGTTGTACCCTCTGAAAGAGTTACACGGCAAGGGAAACTGACTTCAGTGAAATGAGTGAGTCACTAATGTAATGGATAAGCATGTAGCAATAACAACCCGAGAAGGGGAGAGCAAGGCCTTGCTCAGAGTGGCTAACACATACTATCTAGAGGCCAAGTTAAGAATGGAAAACGACGAGGCGTGCACACATAAACTGTAACCTAGTGTGGGGGAAACAAGCTATACAACGGTCTTTCAAAGCAAAGCTGATAGAAATCAATTTTAAAAGCCAAATGTAAATTTTGCATTTGAAAAGCATAACAACTGAAGTAAAAATGCTTTAGAGTGATTCAGTTGTCCATTTAAACTTGTCGAAAAAATAAATTTGAAGAAAGACCGAGATTATGCATTCCAAAGAGCAGAGAGAAAACGGAATGCAGGAGCATGAACAGAGCCTCAGAGAAATATAAACGACTGTCAGTGTATGAATATACACAGAACTAAAACGCTAGCGCCGAGTGTGGCACCAGGAGACTCTGCCTCCAGCCCTCAGGTGGGGGAGACTGCTGAGAGACCTGCGGTCTGCATCCATCTTGTAAACTACCAGCCATCTTGAGAATTTAGTTTCAGTTTCCATATATGGTCAGTTTCCTGTAGTTTCCATGTATGGTTAGTTTCCTGTAATTATGTAATAGACTTCTATATATGGACAACTTCCTGTAATGATGTAATATCGCCTGATGCTCTGACTATCCTCGCGTGATATCTGGACCTCCCTCCGTTGCCTAGTTACCCACTGACGTCAATCCCCACTCCTGCATTGTATATAAACCCGAGGCTTCTGCTCAATAAACGAGGCTTGATCAGAATTTTGTCTTGCCTTCATTTCTCGTGTCTCTCTTGTCTATTATCCAACTCCCCTCCTCTAGAGCCTTCGTTGACTACCCGCGGGTTGGGACACTCAGGAAGACAAGGAGAGACGATCGCTGCAAGATTGCGGTCAGCATGCACTCTGTGCTGAGTGCAATGCAGGCCTGAACTACACAGCAAGACGCTGTCTCAAATTCATTCTCCAAAAAAGAATGCTAGAAAGAAAAGAAAAACAGAATCAAGGAGAAGAGAATCGATAACTAAATATTTACCTTGAATGATGAAAAATATGTACGTATACATTCAAGAAATATGTATGTACACAGCCAATTCATTCCAAGGAAGATAATCACGAAGAAATCCACATAGTTGCACAGCAGCAAAATGCTGAAAGACAAAGCCAAGAAGGAAATTTTCAAAGCAACAAGAGAAAAACTCCTTTTAAATTGCAAAGGAACATCAGTAAGATTCACATCTGACTTACGGTCAGAAACCATGAAGTCCAGAAGGCAGGAGAAAAAAACCTGTCCGTGTACTCGGAGAAGTATGTCAGCCAAGAATACTATGTCCACCAAACCTGAATTTTAAAAAAGGAAAAGCTTGAAATCCAAAAGGAAAAGCCTCACCGGTTCAATGTATTTCCAACGGCAGCAGTATAATTCCAATGGCTCAAAAAGAAAGAAAAAGAATCTCAAAGAATGATAAGCAAAAGGTACTGTATTATGCTGGAGCTTGAGTGAAATGCATGAACATCACACCTATTTCATACCACATGGGTGTAAAATATATGCTTTATGTCTGCCCTCTACTATTTGAGTTCCTTTTTGGCTACTACCTGGAAACTTCAGAAATATATGAAGTTTGGCTATACAGACTGGCTTCACAGAAATTATATAGCATGACAATTAGTAGACTATTCTTATTTTTAAATTAAAACTGTGTCCCTAAAATTTTAATAAAGACATTGGTGAATGGTTGAATACTACAGCTACTTTTAAGTAAACCATCCTCCAAAGTGCAGCGCATATTCAAATAGAAAATAAAATGGAACATGTAAATTAAGTGAGAGAAACATCTGTTAGGGAAAGTGAAACAGAATATTGAGCTGTCCTTTTACAGATGTTAATAGTCCTACATTGCAGTATAATATCACTGGAAGCATATTTTCAGTTTTCATTGTATTGTGTAGCATTTCATACGTTGGCTTTCTCTTAACAGCTAATAACTTCTTTGATCTGATAGCATAGTGTCTAACCTACCAAATAAAGAACCTATCTTTTTAGATACAATAAACACTGATAGATTTGATAAATTCAAATAAAGGAAAGAAATACTACCGTAAAGATTAAGGAACTCAAATAATTTATGTCTTCCTGAAAACATCCCTCAATTCTTCTATCTAGTGCAGTTAAAATTTTAGATCTGAATTGCAAAATCACACTTTTAAGAAAGAATTCCAACACATTTTTCATATCTCATTTATGTTCTTATAGAAAGAGGAATGGTATTAATTCTCAGCTTTGTTAGCAAAAGCTATAATCAAAGGTGACAGAAGCCAAATAGCAATTCTAAAATGAAACTACAACTGTTGAGACCATATCACCTTGTCTATAGATTAGTTGTGATTGTACTATTTTCTATGATAATGGGTGTCTGTCAATAGGTTTTTGTACTTTTATGTTTCTAAAATTAAAAAAAAAAAAAATGAAACTAAAACTTGTCCTCTAATCTTACAAAATTTAGCAATAGGCTGTTGTCAAGGTGATATTTCAGGTGTTTTTGATTGACTTTTATTCTTAAAATTGTTTCAAAATTTATGTTCTATTCCAGTCAATCAAAAACTATAATTCTGCATAACAATTATATCTGTCCTTGCTTATAGAATGGTACTAAAGTTATTTTAAGAAGTTTCTGGTGGGTGAAAGACTAGACAAGAAGCAGGTTAGTACCAAATTAAATTACCCTGTATTGCTGTTAATTTCTGATTTGAGGTTTTCAATTTTCTTCTCTCAGGCCACCTAAATCCCTATCTTTAAAACTAAGACTGGATTTACTTGTACCTCCTGCCAGATAATCTGTATTGCACTGTTTGTCTTACAAGATGTTGTGAAGTTTCAATGACACTTTTTTTAGTCAAAAATTAAACTCTTTAAGATTTTTCTATACTTAAAAATTTTCAAGAGACAGACAGATCAATATGTTTATTTTATATTGATTATGTAAGACGCAAATAATACCATTGTACATCAATAACGGCTATTTAACTTACTTTTTCAAATAATGGAAATTTAGTAAGTAATAACTAAATCTAGTAGCAATACAGTTGCATGTTGTCTTAGTCACTTTTGCATTGCTGGTACAAGACACCTCATACCCACACGTTAGGAGAGGAAAGTTTTACTTTAGCTTTCCATTTGTATAAGTATTTGTCCACAGTCTGATGACTCCAAAGTAGGACTGCTTGGCAGAGGGACATAGCAAAGGAGAAGCAATCTATGACAGGCCAGACAGAAGCCACAAGCCTGCCTTCTCCCTTTCCCTTTATATTCCTTCCAGGCTACAAGCCTATTGGCTGGTGCCGTGCACACCAAGTGTGGGGCTTCCCTCTTCAGTAATCCCACCACACACAATTACGCTAAAACTGTCCATGGGCAAATCCACTCGTAGCACATCCTTACCCTAGTATCAAACACCCACGATCCAGTAACCTCCCCAAAATTCCCACTTCTGAGGGCATGAGGCCTTGGGGAACATCTGGATATAACCCATAACACATGTCAAATCATTTAGAAGTGGTAAGTTCACCTATGTGGGGTCATTTAAAAAATAATTTTATTTTAAAATTAGCAGAACTTCTTAACTGCTTGAAATTTCTAAAATATAGTTATTCAATTTAAAGAGATTCAACACTCAATCTTTTCATACTCTTTTTAATCTGAAAACTTACCTGCCTATAATGATAAATGTACCATATTATTTTAACTTGTGCTAACTACAAAATACAATATTCAGTCAATTCATGAACCATACATGAGCATTTTGCAACAGTTCTATGCCTCTTCTCTTTCCTGCCATCCTGCCTTCCTTGCTCCCTTTCTTCAGCATGCCATTACACCAACTGGGCATAAAGGAGAGAATGCTGCCTTCCTGATGTTGTAGGCAGCTTAGATAGATAGAAATATTATAGGCACTCAGATGGCTAGGAAAAGCCATCTAAAAATCCAGTATGGAAGACAAGATACCTTGAAAAAGCCAGTATGAAAGACAAGATGCCTTGCAACTGGGGGAGAGACAGGCATTTGCACTGTGGGCCATACCTCCAGACAAAAGGTTAAACAAATGCACCCACATACCTCCCTAGGGATGGGCATCAGGGATTGATATTCTAAATAGGTATGAAACACCTTGAAAAATCCAGGAAGAGTCACTAACCCACCCCCCTACAGTAAAGGTCTCTGTTCTGCATTCACGCCCACTTGCTATGTGACTGGCTTCCCCATTTGATCCTGACTGAATCAATTTTACTTGAGCAATTATATTCATAATCTTATTGGTTCACCATAATTTTGTCCTACCTCATGCCCACCTAGCCGGTTTCCATGTTTCCCACCTTGGATCCACCTCATCTCCTGGTTTTGTTCTATAAAAATCCCTGAAAAAGATAGGTTGCTTGGCAACCCACTTGGGATCCCATCTGTCTCTCTCTCAGACAGAAGCTTTCTTTCCCTCAATAAATATATTCTGCTCTTAACCTCTTTTGTTCCTAAAATTCATTCTTCAATTTTAAAGAACACAAATTTGTCCCAGATTATCTTTCATGTTGGGAATTTCTTTCCCCTATATCTCTGGCAACCCACCTTAGGTCAGAGGCAAAAGTGTGCTGGCAGGGGAAAGTCCAGGGTTCAGAAGTCAACAAAGTCTCTTTGGTGGGAGCTTCTCAGTAGAGGTGATGGCTGTGGGGTCGGGGAGCAGACCTGTCAAGGAAGCTGAGGGCAATGACCTGCTGTCTGGAAGACTCCTGCCCGGGTAGGATGAAAGGTGTCTAGCCCTGAGTCTCAGGAGGTGGTTGCAGGGTCCTGACTCTTAGCAGCCCTGGGGGTCAGCAGGCTGGGTGTGCTCAGAGGTAAGTAGCTCTCCTGGTGTAGCCTCTAGGCAACGGAGGTGAAGGGATCCAGGCAAGACCTTCAATCCCAGTTACACGCAACAGCTGCGCCCAGCTCTCCCGCAGAGGCTCCAAGACCATCTTCCGTGTTGGCCTTAGATGCTGTGCAGTTCTGGCAGCAGAGGAGGAAAGTGGGGCTTGGGGAGTGGGGGGATGGACACTAGGACGCTGGATTCTGGGAACAATGAAGGCACTTGGGGCGCCGCACTCTCGGGGACCTCTTCCATCTGGGGTCCGGTTCCAGCCAGGGCTGCGTCCTGGTTAAAGAAGGACATCGCCCAGTTCAGCAGAGGGCTGGGGCGCCCCAGCTACTGAATAACAGGGATGCTCTAGTGTCTGACCTTCCCATCGTCGCAGCTCAGACTTAACTCATGTATTGGGCTGGGTGGGAGGCTAGCACCTGCCTCTACCTTTGTACTTGACATTAAAAGGGAGACTGAGAATTCCTGCAGCTAGCTATTAGCACAGTAGTGCTTTCATTATTGCAACAAAGGTCAGAATACCCTGGATGCTCTATTAAGGAACAGCAAATAACTCATTTTCTCTTTTTAATAAAAGCAATTGATCTCTTTCATTCTTATAGCATGTATGTTGATGGCACATTTTGCAATTTACCAATTAAGGAAAAGGTGAGAATTAGCCGTGATTTATGATGGGATATCATAAATATGAGACCGCAGTCTAATAATTTCTGTTTTACAGTTAGGTTTACTGCATTATAAACAAAGTGTGAAACGCCATATAAAATTAACATTTTGACATCTGCCAAGACCCTTACCTCTCACGGGCAACATCATCAGCCCCCATGGTTTCCTACGGGATTACTCAGGGCCCAGAAGCAGGAACGAGAAGAAAGAAGCAAGAACATGCCAAGATCAGTTCCTAGACTTGAAGGAGAGAAATCTGTTGATATAAAAAGGTTAGTTATACACAGAAAAAGAAGTAAATTACAACAGCGCAATTCTTTGTGAAAGTTAGCAAAGACCCTAAAAACTACAATAACAATAATCACAGAACCCATCAACAAACCGAATCAGACTGAAAATATATTTATCAGAACTATATTATCAAAAGTAATTAATTGTCACTATCTGAAAATTCTATTCTAGAGACATAGAAAAGGACAAGCGGGGGGTGGATAGTGGGGCTGGAAGAGATTTGGATGTGTTAGATCCATGTAATGACTTCCCTGAGGAAATTCTATCTGTACGTACTATTAACTTGCATTAATATAATTTTTAAATGGGAGATTATCAAATATTAACTCATATTAAAAATATTTAACCTCTGCCCCATTTGATGTTGTACTGGCATAAAATGAGGACGCAAACCAAGACAGTAAAAGGCTTAGAATTTAGGAAACACAATTGCTAAAACTCTTCCTGAGCATCAAAGGGAGAAATATCTTGAGCTGACAGCTGTGCTGAGGCCAAGGTGATCAGCCTAAAATGGGACTGCAGTGGAAGGCTTCAGATGGGAAGATAGGAGGGATGTGGGAGATGCAAACTTCCACACCTTTGCTGTTCTGTGGAAAATGGTGATTAAGGCAGACAATGTTAAGGAAAAGATATAACAATGACAAAGACACAAAACACATATAGCTAATTAAAATGGAATGTAATCATACTACATTGCCTAACTGGGAAGTTAGCAATACTTTATTCATTACAACAATGTAAAGATTCTCTATTAAATTTTAACTTCTAAAATTTCTACATATATAAGCCAAATGTGAATGTTATCAGGACTGGGGATGAATCATTAAATGTTCAGGTGAGACGAGCGGAGAGGTGATGGAAATTAGGAAACTCTCCATTTAACTTGGCTCAAATTTGTGCTATCTGATTCATGACCACCTGCCCTGCCAATACTTGTGATGCCCATGAATCTCCTTTTAATCACTGTTCAGATAGCGGGAATTTTTTCCAAACATATGGACCAAATGTTTATTGA
Source organism: Dinomys branickii (assembly GCA_004027595.1). NCBI lineage: Eukaryota > Metazoa > Chordata > Mammalia > Rodentia > Dinomyidae > Dinomys > Dinomys branickii. The sequence goes on along the minus strand of PVLD010007234.1, from coordinate 13,577 downwards.
AAATTATTGATTTCTTTCATAAAATGTGGAAAATAAAGGAGAAAATGAAATAGAGTAGCTGTTTCAGAGTTTCCTAGAGAATAAAAACCATAGTCAGAAATACTTGCAATTCTAAACTGTATTAAGTACTATAAAAGAAAAGAATATGCTAAGAGGTCTCAGTTGAAATGTGAAAGACTGAATGAACAGAAATCTAATAGAAACATAGAAGTGGGAGAGTTGGGGAAGATCCTGATATAGGAATGAACATAATGTACAAATGGACTAAAAGAAAATCATAACAGCTGGAAAGTATAGACTAACAGGAAGAGTGGTATGAGATTATAGCACTGATTCCTTTCTAACAGCAATAAAAAGCCAACACACCACTTATGCAGGAAAATCATAAAGGGAGGTTTCTTTCCATCAAGTATGGAGAGCAGAATCAAGACAGAAGACAGCTTGTAGTTATTAAAGGATCTAGGACAAAAAAAGAAATAACAAATCAACACTTGATAGGTTTGTTGTTTTTCCATTTTCAGAGAAAGATACAGTGGAGGGTGGAGTAGAAATTTCTGGGATAGATTTTTTTTTTCTGTTCTTAATTTTTAACCTATACTACAATGGAGAATTTGTACATACCAATGCAAAAGGCTACAGCATGAAAACTTAAGACAAAGAAAAATATATAGTAAATAGTATCAGGGTCATGACAGGTCGTAGTGGGGGTTGCAGATTTCTTTTGAGATGTTTTTATTTATTTTGCCTCTCCGTGGTCTTTTCTGGCCTTTCAAATCTTGAGCAAAATCAGTATCTTAGAAATTATTTTTATGGTATTACCTATGTTAACATTTTTCAAACATTTTTGTCTCAGGAGCCCTTTAAACTTCCAACAATCATTGAGAAACCCAAAAGACTTTAATTCAGAAGGATTGAATCTAGCATGTTTTTTGTATTAGCAACTAAGACTAAGAAATGTTAAATGTATCATTTATATATTTATCATTAAACAGCAATAACAAACATTGTATGTTAATATAATCACTATTTTTTAATTGAGAAGCTAAACTTTCAAAGATTTGGTAAACAGAGTGACATTGATGTGTATTTTTTCAAAACTCCAGTATTTTGCTTATAAGAACATAGTATTTTTCTCTTCTTCTCCACTCATAAATATGCAATTTAGATGAAAGTATATGAAGAAAACCTGGCTTCCTACAGACATGCTTTTTCAGATAATTACAGATATTCTTCTTGTCTGCTACACCAAATGTGAACAAATGCCAGTTTAGATGAGAAATATGAAAGCATTTTAATAAACCATTGACTCACTGATCCCCTAAAATCTATTGGTTCATTTTGTAATTTCTATAGACCTTTTTCCTCATGCATGATTTTCTATCCTCATGTATTAGCCACCTGAAAAGTACTGATTTTGAGTTGTAAAATCACTGAAATTTCCCACATGTTAACAACTCTCCTAATCTATGTGAAAAAATCTTTAGTTGCTGTGAACCAGGCAGGCATATGTGGTTCATCCAACTTTTCTTAAATTCTATTTTTCACTTGAAAGTTTGAATTTTTTGTTTACAGTAAACATTGCAAGTTATTTTTCTTGAAGGGATAAGTTTGCTTTGTTTATTTTTAGAAAATATTTCCAACACGTCCAAATATAAATAAAAGTTTGTCAGACTTTTTAAATAATTTTCCATGTAAAAAGTGAGTATCTTTAACCAATTGCACATTTGCAATATATGGAAACCCCCGTTTGGTAAGGAATAGATGAGTTCATTTATTACATTTATTACATTTTTAGTAACAGATATCTTTAAGGTACCTATCCCACTTTGTTTCATAGGATATATTTTAAAACCTAGAATTATGGGTTAGTCTGTTTCTACTACTAGTACAGAATATCTGATACAATAAACTTAAAAGAAACAAAAGTTTGTTTGGGTTCATCATTTTAGAGGTTTAAGTTCATGCTCAGTTGGCTCATTGCTTTTGCGCTTACGACAGCAGAGTAAATCATTAGGATTGGTAGAATAAAGCTGCTCAGTTCATGGTAGTTTGGAAGCACAAACAGAAACAGTAAGGACCCAGGGCTCTAATAATCCCTCAGTGGCACATCCCCCCATTGTAGTGCTTGATTGATTGTGTCAACTTGAGAAGTTTAGAAGCTTAACTAAATTGGCTCAGCAATTCTACACCCTGGGGTGTAGAGAACCCAGCCTAAGGCAGCTCATGGCCTGGACAGTATACCAGGAAAATGAGGAAGGACAGATGGGTTTCTGTTCTTTGGAGGAGCATCAGTGTTTGCCTGCAACTTGGACGTCCTCTCCTGGCTTCCAGTGCAGATTCTTTACCTTCCACCTTGGATCTTTCAGCATTGTAATGTAGACTCATCAGCCTCCCATCACCAACCCATTGGCTTCCTCATACGGACTTGCATAGAACACTGCAGTGAACTCCAGACCTTGGACTGAGCCCTCCAGTCTCCAGCGTGCAGACACCCTCTGCACACTTCCTCATCCAACTCTGTGCCAGCTCTCTGGCTGCCCATCATAGGTCAGTCTTGTAATTTCTTATGTATTTGTATACCTTGTGTTGTATCTATTTCTCTCGTAAAACCCTGACTGATGCCCCCATTAACACAAGCTGTTTCACAAGGCCCCACCTCTTAAGGGTTCCACCCCCTCTCAGTAGTGCTATAGGGTGCAATCCAGGTCTTCAAACCAAGGGGCTTTGTGTGATGCTTGTTAATCAACCTATAACAATTCAATAAAATTCACGATATATGCTGCTTCACTAAGGGTATTCTTAAGTAAAAACTTGCACTTTTTTTTCCCTGCTGGAGAAAAGCATGACTGTGAAAACTATACCAGGACTACTTGGCTAGTTTGGTGTCACTGCCTGGTTCCCTGCCTAAGAGCCAGTACTTTTACATGTCCTTGCTTTTGTTGCATCAGGTTCAGGTATCGGTCAAGTGAAAAATGCAAACGGCAACTTATTTTATTTAGAAAGTAATTTTTACCTCTCAAACCCTTTTGAAGTTGTCCTAGAATGCTAAGGGTCCCTATATCACAGAAGATATGTTAGTGTACAATAGTCATTCTCTAAGTCAACTATGAGATGCTCCAAATCCACTCAGTGCTTTCTAACCTCTCCAAGATGTTTAATCTTTGGGTATAAATCCATGCCTTTTTGTATGGCTAATTCATTTCTCTTCTATAAATGTTTCAACTCTTCTGCCACCGTCTTTAGTGATAACATGCTTCTACAGTATTCACAGAATTCCAGAAGCCACTGAGTAGGCATATTTAAATTATTTTAGCATTTTTTTTTCACAAAGTGAGACTGCATGACTACAAATCGTTCAAAGTCTGATGTGCAGAATAGATACCACTTCTAAAAGCAATATTTGCTCCATTTAATTTCCTTCTGTCAACTTGCTTCTTTCCACACAGACAATTCATTTCCATTTATCTCTGTGAGTGCTCAATTGTCTTTGATGACTCAACATTTTAAAAAGTCAAAAGCTAGAAAATACATGTCATTCACTTTGGCAAATTATGAGAAATACAATGTACGTGATGAAACTGAAGACCATTTCCCAGAGACATACTTTTCAAGAGTGAACTATAAAGTAGAAAATGATTGGTATCCTAATGAGGAAATAAAGACCCTAGTTTCCTGCTTTTGTGGCAGGAAAATCGCTTTTTGCCAAAGATGGGATCAATAAGATTATGAGTTTTAACAGATCATGATTATGAATTAGCCAGATCTCTTGCCCTGATCACAACTCACACCTGTCACTTTCTTACACTAAGTACTGGGAATGGACATAAATATGCCTGCACCACACCTAAATTATGTAAATTAAGAAACCTATGGCCTCAATTTTAGATGATCTATTCAAACTCAAGGAACTGCTTCAAACAAACCCTGAAGGAGTCCCAGGCAGTTTTGAAATTCATATATATATATATATATATATATATACATATAAATGTTAATTCCATGCTAAACACTATAACAGGTACTCTGAGAATAAAATAGTTGTTACAGTTTACATTTATGTGAACTCCATGAAGCCTCATAGGATCATAAGTGGGACATTTGGAAGGTGACTAGGTTATGGAGGTTTATAGCTGGCTTGCTCTTAGGAATTTGTAATGGTTGATTGTGTCAACTTGAGAATTTTAGAAGCTTAACTAAGTGGGCTCAGCAATTCTACATCCTGGGGTGTAGAGGATCCACCCTAGTGCAGCTCCTCCTCCAGATGGATGAAGGAGAAATGAGGAAGGCCGGATTTGCTTCTGTTCTGCAGAGGAGTCCCAGTCTTCACCTTCAGTTTGGATGTAATCTGGCTTCTAGAGCAGATGCTTCAGCTTCCACCTTGGATGCTTCTCCCTTTCAGCATAGACTTGCCAGCCCTCTAGCACAGGCTCTTCCATTCTCTGTCATAGACTCTTCAGCTTTCTGTCTCAGACCCATCTGCATCCTGACACAGAGTTGCATGGGCACTGCTGTTGCGTTCCAGACCTTGGACTGAAAATTTCAGTTTCCAGTGTGCAGACACCACTGCATGCTTCCTCATCCAGCTCTGTGGCTGACCATCATAAGCCTACTTTGTAACTTCTTATGCAGCTTGTATAGCTTGTGTCACATATTTTTCTGTAGTCAAACAATGACTGAGACAGACATGGTCTGGTCAGAAGAGGAGGGTGACGGGCTTGCCTGGGAGGGTGCCTCTCCCTTCCTGCCCTCCCCTCACAAGCTCTGCTTGCTGGATGCCATGTGGTGAGCTGCTCGCCTCTTCCAGGTCTCTATGTCCTGACACTCTGCAGTGCAGCCAGCCAGCTACGAGATGAAATCTCTACACACTGTTAACCAAAATAAACCTTCCCTCCTTTAAGTTATGGGTGTTGGGTATTGTGTCTCAGAAATGAACCAAGTGACTAAGACTAGAATAAATATAACTGGCCATGTCTGTAACATATCTATAATTTAGTGGATAAAATAAGATATATTCACCAACTCCTAAATTCCTGGAAAGCAACTTGTGACAAATTTTGTATGGGATGTGTGAACATGATATGCCTATATTTGGGATAGAAGTGAAGAGAAGAGAAACATGTACAGTCAACATTGCTAACGAGATTCTAAAAAGTATGTTTCAGCAAGTTACAAAACCTGTGCAATCACCCCAGGGACAAACGCCTCCCTAGCAATAAAGGGCATGTATACACACAGAATAACATGCCTAGTAGTCTGAGCTGGCAATGATCTAGGTCCTACCTTCTAACTTTAGAAAAAATAATGAGTAGAGTACAGTGATTTTTATGAATAAAAATAGGAGGGAAGATCTTTGCCAAGTTTCTATACTTGATGCGAAAAATTTATTTGAGGAGGATTAGCATGAGATACATGCCTCACTGTATCTCCAATGCAAAGAACAAAAAACCACATGGTCATCTTAATACATACAAAGAATATGACAGGAATAAACATCCATTTACTTAAAAAGAAAATCCCCAGTTCTTGGCAAACTAGGAAAAAAAATCTTTCTCAACTAACGAAGAAAATTTTTAGAGAATTTGATCTGAAAGACTAAATTTTCACATTAAGTATAGAAATTTGGCAAAAAATATTCTGTCCTATTTTTATTCATAAAATCACTATACTACAAGACTTAGCATGCATAACAAGGCAAAGTAAAAACATAGATTACAAAATAACACTTAAGCTTCTTTAACTGCAGATGCTATAATTTTATATCAAAACCTGGAAAATGAAAGTTTTAAAACAGATTAGAGGCTTCATTGTGTTACAAGATGGCATACACTTGTTTTTCCCTAAATACCTTTTCACTGAGAACAAATCTAAATTTTGAAAGTGGAGCAAGAACCAATCATAGCAAACCTCAAAAATGTGGTAAGAAAATGACAAGTTGATTCGAGACCCCAGAACAAAAAGAGGAAGCCAAAGCCAGGACACTTCATAATCTCTTACCAAGCAGAAGAAAGCCACATACCTGGTTTTTACCCACCTGTAACTCAGAAAAGAAGACGAGCTCTTTCTCCTCATGTCTGAACGGGAGTCTACATGATTATCGGGTGAATCCAACACTATCAGCAACAGAAGGACTAGGGGCAGTATAAGACCTGCTGTAGTGCAAGATATGCTGGAGTGTTCTCTGTGGCTGCAGAAACAAAATGTACAAAGTCATGGAGTCAGTACAATAGCGTCCCAAGATTTTCAACTCAGATCTGCTTCATGTCTCATTCCCATATCTCTTCCCTTCTCCTTTCTTTATCTCCCTGAGCTATTTATTAGAAAAATTTACAGAATAATTCCACAGAGAAAGGGCTGAATAATTCAATTATTGATAAGAAATTCAGCAGAAAAGATTGGTGGATGCACTCAGTCCAGGGATATGAAAGCGTAAAGAGAGTTCTATGTAGTCTCAGGAGCCTAGACCTTCCCTAGTTACACTGACCAATTGTCTTGGTTACTTTTCTCTCGTTGCTAAGACAAAATACACAACACCCAAAATGAAGGAAGTAAAGGTTTATTTAGCTTACAGTCTGTGGAGGTTTCAGTCCTTACTTGACTGGTTCTGAGGCAGAGTGGCACGTGGCAAAGGGCAAACTGTTCAGGGCAGCAGAGCACAGCAAAAACCGCAAGCAAAAAGGGAGGAATGGCTGCAAGCAGCCTCCTTTTCTCCCCTACATTGTAAACAACCTACCCCCACCCAGGGGGTGTGTAGCTCTCACACAATCTCCATGCCCTCCTCTTCCACAGGCTCAGGATGTTTACAAAGTAAGCATGCTTCCTGCTGAGTCACTCAGCCAAACCTCTAGATTCCCCACGTTGACACAATGTATCAACCATAACACCAATGAAAGGTCTAAGAATCTATATTATGCACTGCTTAGATTGCCTATGCTTATAGTCCACAATCTCCAAATGATTTTATTATCTGTTGTTTCAAGGGCAAAACTGGCATGGATTTCAATGCTACAGTCATTTAAAATTACTACTGAAAATTTTTAAAAATAGTTATCTTAACATCATAAGGCTTAGACAACTATGGGGAATGAAGCGACAGGTAATGTGCTATTTGGTTACACAAATTGGCATCTAGTTGGTGACGTGGCTCTGCATGAGAAATGTGTAATTTCTATCTTCACTTGATCCATTCTGGGAAATGTTAGAAAATCCTTCAGAATGGGAAAAGAAATATAAGGAAAGAGAGTTTCTTTCCCAAGCATGACCACATAATTGTTTTATTTTGCAAAAGGATGCCCTGTGATGCCCTGTGATGTTTGAAAAGTTCTTTTGTCAAGCATTCTCAATGGTTGTAAATTCATGTTTTAGATTTGAGAGCATTATTTTTCCCTGTCTAAATAAACATGCGTGCAACTACTGTAATTGCAAAAGCTGTTTTCATCTCATTTCCATGGAGAACCCCAGCTCTAAAATATGAATGTATAAATGTAAATTGTACAGACTAAAGGTGGTGTCCTACGGAGCGCTGTGTAAGCCAGAGCAGCAGCCGTTCACCTTCAGGAAAATGTATCCTGGCTTCCTGGCCACCGTTTCTCTTTTCTGTATTCACTCTAGTAAATGCACTTTAGTGTTTTTCTTTCTGAGCTCGGTTCTTGCCTTGTTTCATAACCATTCAGAATTCATTCCCTCTTGTGTCCTTGTGCCCTTTCCTGCTGTCTGAATTAATATATTAACATATAAAATAATATCTTCAAAAAATCGCAGTGATCCTTCTCCCCCATCCCCAAATCCTGTTTTTTTCCCTGAAATGCACAAGGTTAATCTTGTCTGAGTCTTGCCTTCTTAAATATTGCATTGTACTCTAAGTTTTCATCATTTATTCAGTTGCTCTCCCCTTTCAGTGTCCATTCTGATCCAGTAAGTATGAAAGCCAGAAAGGAAAAGAGAAGAAAATACACATGGAAGTCACAGATCTTCTCTCTTTATCGGCTTCACATTTCAGGAATAGTTCCTGGTGTTAAGTTTTTTTAAAGAAAATTCTTACTTTCTATAAGCATCTTCCTAAGCCTCTCTCTATTAATAATCCTTTTGAATATCACCTTTTTCTTCTGTATGTGTATAGTGAAGGGAGTAAGAGGAAAAAGAAAGTGAGGAACAGGAGGAAGAAGATGCAAAGGAAAAAAATATACACATATTCAGACTCTGTTATGGTCTGAATGTGTCCCTCAAGTTTAAGTGTCAGAGAAATAATCCCCAGTGTGACAGTGTTGAGAAGTAAGACCTTTAAGAAATCAGCAGGGCATAATGTCTCTGCACCCATGAATGAATTAGTGCTGTCGCTCAAGGAATAATCTAGGAAGAGCACAGTGGGTTCCAGATTAAAAGGTGGGTTTATTCCTTGCCTTTCTGTCTTTCATACATGGTCTCTTGCTCTTCTACCTTCCAACATAGGATGGTATAGTAATAAAAGCCTCAGCAGGTAAGGATACCTTGACCTTGAACTTCTCAGCCTCCAAAACTATAACAAATAAACATATTCTGTACAAATTTCTTAATCATATGTATTGTTATGAGAACATAAAACATACAAAGACACTAAGCAGCTACAGTTTTCCCCCATCACCAACAGCTGAGATGAAGGAATAAGAACAGTAAATACTGGGAGAAAACCTTCCTCTTTGGGCTGATCACTGTGAATTTGCTTCAAAACTCTGATTTTTTTTTTTTTTTTTTGCATGTACCGGCAAGGAGAAATAGTCCCAAGTGGCTGATTTCATGCTGGGAATTGCATACCCTCTACTGGTAGAGCAGTATTATAACACTCCGAATGGGAACCATGTTAAGGATTTGGTAATAAAGGCCTATATCTCTTCCAGCTGCAAACTTAATTACCTCTTGGCAGCTGAAACTTATGTTGGTTTAGAATCAGAAGGTTTAAAAGAAAGGCCAGAATGACATAAGCAAAATCTTCCTCTCTTAGCTCTACTAGTTTCTAACTAGCTCAGTCTTTATAGCACCTCACAGTAATAGTTGTAGGGTTGTTTTTGTCCTAAAACTAATCTAGGACAATATTTCTAAAAATAGATTTTGTACCATACAGTTTAAAATATAATGGTACAATTATTTTCAGGTAGAACACTGACAACCTTAATTTTTTTTTTGCTTCTATTATTTGTAACAGGAGTTATACCAAATATGTTATTAAAATCTTTTTGTTCTTCAAACGTCACAGCAATTTCCATCAGTTGGAAGCTATTGTGTGCTGGTAAATGACTAATGCTACATTCTGGGTTTAAATATTTATGATTATTGATGAGATGCAGTAATTGCTTTTTAAATGATAAATTCTGCTTGCTAATACACTGTGCTCCATTCCAGTCAAAGACATGTTTCAGAGCAACTAATATATATATATATATATATATGTATATATATATATATATAATAACTTTTTCTAGTTCAAATAAGAATGAGTTATATATTTCCTCTTCTTTCTCCTCCGTCCTCTGAAATTACCCTTCGGAGGCTACCTAAGCTAGCAGTAAGAAGTCAGCAGACTGAGGCAAACATAGCTCGCATGTGCCCTTTCTTTCTTCCAGCAGTTAAGGCTCGTTCGTTCTGAAACTGCACTAGTCTCTCAAGTATATAATTTGTGGCTTGCAATGGGTTTGAACTTCATGCTTGAAGTGATGCACACGTAAGTGAATTAATTCATGCACCCGTATCTGGACTTTCTCCAGACATAATGCAATGGGTGACTACTTCAGAATTTCCCCAATAACTACTACAGCAAGGCATGAGAAAGGCACTGACTGGCATGTCTAGGCAGAAAGAGAAACAACCCATTGCTAGGGGTGCTTCACTAGGCAACCACACTCCGCCTTTGAGACAAAAGCTAAGCATTTCCAGGCTCCAAGGCCAAGCCCTTTAATTTCACTGATGTACAATTTTCTCATTATAAGCACTGTTGTACCCCAAGGATTTCTTGTCAGCACTGTAATTATTTTCTCAATTTGAAGTGAGACCTTGTCCTTAAAAGAGGGAGATCTGTGTCACGTGATTGTTGCCAGCATCAACACAGCAGTACAGAGAAGAACCACACAGCGGAAACAGCTCCAAAGGTTCAAGGAGGCAGAAAAGCATTTTGAAAATAAAAGCAAATCACTCTTTCTAGTGATTATCATGAATATAAGTAACTGTGCTTCAACCAAATGCAGTAGTGTTTGTCTTGAGAGAAGTAAAAAGTGAAAGTAAGATATAGTTTAAGCTCTCGTTGATGATAATAATTTCATAATTACTATTGGTGAAGTCATAAATACTTCAACTCTTGGTCACACAATCCCTAACTGAGAAGCTTTGCGTTTTATTGCTTTTTTTATTGTTGTTTTTAAGTTTATAATTTAAATGATACATAAAACATTAAATACTGGACATATTAATGGGCAGATGCTTTGAGTTTTGGAACCTAAGTCAGAATCCACATGACTCAGTTGCCATAGCATCTCAGTTTTCCATAGAATCTGGGTATTAGACAGTCCATCTGTAAATAGTTTGCTGATTAGAACATTTGCAGATAAGAGAAATGTATTATATTTGCATAGTTCAATATTAAAGTCATATGATATACTACTGGGAATATAAAATGTGGCCAGTGAAGTGGAGAAACTGAGCTTTTAATATTATTTGAGTTAAGTCAACATAAATAGCCACATATGACTAGTGATGACATATTGAGCAGTACTGGTGGGCTATATGGGAAATGTCAGATTTTAGTAGAGTGACCAGTGAAAATGATTATTATAGACAATTCACCTACAAAGTGGAGGAATGTAAAGGAGAAAAGTTCAGAGGAGAATATAAAGATGAAAAAGGTTAAGTTTGACTAACTTTAGAATGTTCAAAGGGCAAGAGGCCAGGCAAAGGAAGAAGTGGAAAATATAACATGGTAGGAAGATTGAAAGATGGGCCCTGGATCTTATGGGCATCTCCTCTATTACAGACACAGGGAAAAGCAAACATATGTGTATGAATAGAGATCTATTTGCAGATTTCATGGTGGAAAATTAGCCTCTTTGGAGGCTGATCTTTCCTCTGTACCATAGGAGAAAATGTCAACTGCTAAGACTAAAGTGATAGGGCTGAAGTACAGAACTAATCACTTTCAGCTGTTATTACATTGTTCTAGCTAGTTCACCTAAATCCCCCATGGCTCAAACTATTTTTACCAATGGTACTTGATTAAAAGCTATGATGTGAAGAGCAGTGACACAACTCTGCACAGAAAGGTCTCTCTGATATTTCTTTAACTCTCCTGTGTTTTGTTCCATTTGAGGTAAGCCTTGTCATCCTTTTGGGAAAATGTATATTTCAATGAAGATAAAATACAAAATCAGGGAGAAGCATTTATCGGTTTCATATAGTTTCTGATGAACTAAATACTTTGTTACACTGAGCAAATCAGGGAGGAAATAAGACACGTTTCTGGTCGGGAAGACTTGGACATGCTCAGTCCTATATCTTTGTGTAGCTAGGAACAGCTCTGGTCCAGGTACTAAAAAGGAGAAAGACAAAAACAGAAAAGACTAGATCTAAAACTTGGCTCATTGTCATTCCTAAACATAATCTTAAATACTGTGGGACACATTCTATATAGTTGTGTCTAATTCACACAAAGCCACTTGCGTGATGAACATTTGACGTGGAATTGAATGCAGACGATACAGGAGGAAAGTATGAGAGGAAATGCATAGATCTCTCTGTATTGGTTTGTAAGAACTGCTATGGAACAATATCGGACTGCTGAAACAAACCGGGAATTAAGCAAACTGCACCACAATTACTTCCCCCCTGACTTATTTGAGGTTGTTTGATCTTAATATCACCACAGCGGTCTGTAGTTGGTCACGCCCAAGGCACGGTCAGACCAGGACATCAGTGCAGAAGGAGTGTCAGTCCTCAGTCTTTCAGGTAAGCAATTCATGAATCCAGAGGGGAAACCTGCTTGGCTGCTTATAATCAAAGTGCAAATTCAGTGTAGAGAAAACCGTGTACGATCTAGGTTAATGCTATGGTAAGTGCATGAATATTTTTATTTTTATTTTTATTTTTATTGTTCTTTCCTTGTTTGTTTGTTTGATCTGAGTTATCTTGACTGGTATTTTATATTCATTTTTACTTTTCTTCTTCTGGATCTTGCTTCTTTATTGGTATTATTTTGTCACTTTATTCTTAAAGGTTTTCCCTGCAATCATTTCACTCTTTTAATCTTTCTCTTTTGTTATATTTTGACTTTCTTTCATCCCTACTCTTCCTTCTTCTTTCTTTTTCACTCTCTGACTTCCTTGCCTTCACTCTTCTCCTATTTACCTTGTTTCTGGTCTCTAATCTGAAAATAAGTTTAAAGACTAAAAGTTAATACATGCAAATAGATGAAAAATATTCCATGCATTGACTCTGAAAAATAAAACCCTGCTGAACCTAAACAATCGAATAAACATAATCATGGTGGAAAACCTCAGCATCTTGCCTTTACAAGGCACAGATCCAACAAAAAATTAACAAAGAAATCTCAGAACTAAATTACACCTTTGAACAAATGGACTTGATACATATGTACAGAACGTTCTGCTCTCAACAGAATACATATTATTCTTCACAACTTCACAAAAACTGAACAATTCAATAACACACAGTAAAATGTACTCCATGTACCTGACACATGTACCTTTCTCCAAAATAGACTACATACTAGTCCATACAGACTGGTTAAATAGCTACAAATGCATTGAAATAAATCATCCATGTATGCTAATCATAGCACACTGAAACTGGAAGTTAATCTTAAAAAACACACAAATTTTAGAAACACTTGAATGTTAAATAGCATACACCTGAACACTCAGTGAGTCACAGAAGAAATTAAATAATTCCTAGAATCAAATGATGGCACCACTACAACATAATAGAACCTATAGGAAACAATGAAAGCATCAATAATCTTAAAGTTAATTCCTATAAATGCTCACACTAGAAACACTAGGAGTTCAAATAACAGCCTATTTTTCATCTGAAGATACTAGAAAAACAAAACCAGTTCAAAATCACACTCAGAACAACGAAGGATATCAGAAAGATCAGAATGGAATTTAATGAAATTGAGATTTTTTAAAATCCCAAAGAATTCTTGAATGAGTTAGTTCTTTGAAAGAATAAACAAAATAGATAAACCTTTAGACAAACATATTAACAACAGGATGAAGAAATGTAAATCAATGCAATTAGAGGCATAAAAGCAAAATCATAATGAATACTACCAAAGCGCAGGACACTAATAATTGCTGTAAAAAATTGTACTCCTAGAAACTCCTACAAAAATTGTACTCCTACAAAAACCAGAAGAGACCCAGAATAGCAAAAGCAATCCTGGGCAATAAAGAAAAGTCAGGTGGAATCACAATCCCTGACCTGAAATTATACTACAAAGCAACTGTAATAAAATCAACCTGGTACTGGCTAAATAACAGACCTGAGGATCAATGGAACAGACTGGAAGATGCAACCACAACAAAAAACCCACTCAGCTA
>PVLD010007233.1:0-93245 GCA_004027595.1 Dinomys branickii | reverse complement strand
TCCCAGCTCCTCCCACCTCCTCCCAGCTCCTCCCACCTCCACTTTCATTCTCCTCCTATCATCTCCTGTCGCATCCACCTACATTTTCCTCCTACCACACCTTCTACCACCTCCTACCACATTCACTTCTCATGTTTACTGTTCAATGTCTCAATTTCCCTGCTCTGTCCTAGGGCAGGGATCTCTGTATTATTTGCAGATATGACCAAATCAACCTGATGTATACATATATACAATCAACCATAGAGTATATATATATTAAATGAATGATTGTACATCTGAATTTCCAGAAAATTCAGATGTAAAATTTGTAAAATTAACAAATTTTATGAAGAATTGTGTTAGAGAAAGATTGTATTTGAAAGACTTTGAGAAATTTAAAAAGAGCCAGTGTTCCTTTTTTATCATTTAATTGATAGATTAGGATCCATGAAAACACCATAGCATTTACATAAAAAGTTAATAAGTATCATTCAAATAACCTCTTCAGGGCAGTCTTTTTTATAAAACTAGCATTTCTGTGGAATCAGAATTTTTCTATAATGATATGCAGGATAGTAGAATTTAATGCATACTTTAGATTTAAAAATAACCATGTAACAGTGTGTTGAGAGGGACCTTTTTATCTTGTTCCAAAATTGCAGCTGAAGCCCTAAGCTGAAGACAGAAAGTCTCTAAGTAATATTCTATATGTGGATATCAGTGAATAATCTGCTAGCCACCAGGGCCAGAAACCTGAACCTGCTCTGACTAAAGACCTGGGGTTCCCCACCGCATTCCTGTGTGCTTAGGTCTCAGCAGAGAGGCTGTGTGCTGCTCTTAATGAGAAACCATCTCCCTGCACTCCTCTCTTCCTTCTCCAGAGAACCACAGGCAAAGAATGTGGCCCCGCAGGGGGCGGGTGAGGAGTTGGGCCCGTGCATGGATTTGCCAGTCTTCTCTTTTCTACCTGAGCAGAGGTACGGGGAGTTGGGAGGAGAGGACACTGACCTGGTCACTTTGGAAGGAAGCTGGGCTTGATTCCCTGTTTATCTTGTGTCCAGCTCCAACAGGCTGGCAGACGGTTGTAGGTTCTCAGTAGTGGTAGATATGGGATTCTGATCATGGCTCTTAGATCGCCCCCTGAGTCAGGGTTGGTCCCCTGCAGGCAGCTCTGAAGAACCCCACAGGTACCCCATGATGAAGCTAGCGGCAAGTTTGCCGTATTGGAGGACATTGACCCTGGGGTAAGCCAGAGAAGCAGCAGCAAGCAAGGAGAGGACTGACTGCATATCGTGAAGACCGTGATGGCTATTCTCACTCCTCCCATTTTCCAGCCATGGCTTCTAGGAGTAGTGAAGGGCAGGCCATTTTTCAGAAAAACAGCATGTTGTATTTCTCCATTCCAGGCTGCTGAAGGGGTGGATTGAGCTACAGGGAAAAACAGTGCTTCAAAATTGATTTTGAAACTGAAGCCTTCAAATTAATAAAAATGATATGCTTGAGTTAATTATCTGAAAGTATTCTTTTAACTTGAAGCATCTAAAAATATATGGACTGGGACCAAGTTGTTGTATTTAAGGATCCCTAGGATATTAGATAGGTACTGTTGAATAATGAGCTATTCCTGACTTAGCAACTGGAAACAACACCTATTTAGTATGTCTTAGAAGTCTTCAAATGTACCGGGCAGTGCTGCTGATGCCTGCAGCAGTTGCTGCATAGATGCAGTCAACTGAGGGGTGGCTTCAGTGACATGGCTGGTCTACGGTAGGCTCACTTGGAATTGTTTGGCGTGGTTAGTCTAAAGACTTTGTTCTCATGGTGCTGAATCAAAAGTGAGGAAGCAAAGACACTCAAATACTCTTAGACCTTGTAGTCAGGGTTTGCAAGGAAATGGATTTAATACAGGACACATAATTTATAGGATTATTTTATAATTTCACCCAAACAGTCAAATATAGAACAGTGCAGGAGATCTGTGTACCCATTAGAGGCCCAAAGAATCCAGCTGAGGTCTTGAATACTATGGCAATGTCCTATATGAGCCCAGCTGAAGACCTGTAGCTCTTGGCAATGACCTTCATGAGTCCAGTTGCAGGCCTAGAGCTCATGACAATGTCTCATGCAAGTCTGTACCAAGGGTCTGTGGCGGGAAGGCCCAAAGGTCAGTGGTTGAAGCTAAAAAGTCTGCACCAGTGGGACTTTTGCCAGCAGGCTGAGGGATCTGCACTGGAGCCAGGAAGTGATGCCTAGGATAAGGACCAGAGCGCCCCCAAAAGGAACTGCAGCCATCCTCAGCGACAGTGAGGACCTGAGCTCTGACGATGAGAACAGCCAAGTTTCCATCAGGAAAACCTGCATGACATGCTTCTCTAGGAGAATCAACAGAAAACCATCTCCCCCTCCAGTTCTCTTTTTATGCTGTTGGCAGCGATCCTCAGGTGGGCCTTCCACACCCAACACCATGCTGAATCAGTTCATCTGCGTGTCACAAGTGGACCATTAGTTAATCCATCACAGACCTTGACTTGAGCTGTTCATGGGGTTAGCCTCAGAGTCAGAGTGAGAAATCAGTACCAAAGGGAATGTAAGGTGTGGACAGTTGAGGTCCTGAATGCATGGCATCTGCCACACCTACCAAGTTCTGCAGGAAGAGCTAAGGAAAGCTACTGGGAAAATAAAGCCACCTCATGGCTGGGGCAGTAAAGCCATCTCATGGTGGCTACTAGGAAAATAAAGCCACCTCATGGCTGTACCTGGGGGTACATGGCTGTGCCTCAAAGAGGAGAGGCGCTTTGGTAAACAAGTTACAACTGACTGGACTACAGCGGCTTCTAAGACAGACTGTCCCTTTTATGAATTCATTCCAATATCTGAGCTTAGTTGAAGTTGTTTTATAAAAACAATGCTTGCTTTTACATTCAGGAGTCACACCACATTTTGAATATATACAAACTACTTAATATTTAGAAACTAAGAACTGAATTTGTTGTGTCCAAAGAAAGCTATGGACATAAAGTTCACGGTATTTGGAGTTGAGTACCAACAGAAATAAGGGAAGTGGCATGCAGTTGCTTCTGGAAGGGCTGACCAGAGTGTGTGGAAATATGAGGAAGGGGCTGCTGACTTTTGTTATTTTTTTTGTCTTTTGTTAGTACATGTTTGCATTCCATAGTGACCGTGTTCATTGTGTGGAGTTGGTACATGTACTTACCACCTCTTAATTTTTTTTATTCCTTTCCCTTCCCTCCCTCCCCTCCCCCTCTATCCCTTGATCCCTTTCCCACTTAAGAAAGATCTATCTCCTTACTTCCTGTTATCCATTCTGTAGGTTGTCTCTTCACTCTGCCACTTACTTTCTTTGCTGTGCAGAAGCTTTTTCATTTGATATGATCCCATTGTTTGATTGTTGGTGCTATTTCTTGTGCCATTAGGATTCTGTTCAGAAAGTCCTTGCCTATGCTTGCAGCTTCAAGAGTTTTACCTATTTTATCTTCCAGCAGATTGTTTCTGTTTAAATATTTAGATTTAATCCACTGTGATCTTAGTTTAGTAAATGGTGAGATAGATGGTCTATATTCAATCTTCTGCATATAGATAGCCAGTTTTCCCAGCATCATATATTAAAGATGCTATCTTTCTTCCAGTATGTTTTTGGCACCTTTGTCAAAGATCCATTGGCTGAATGTGCCTGGGGTTGTTTCTTCCTGGTCTATTCTGTTCTGTTCACCCACAAGTCTGTTTTTGTGTCAGTGCTATGCTGTTGTTTTTTTAAATCATTGTAGCTTTGTGCTATAAACTGAAATTTGAGATTGCGTTGTGTCTTGCACCTTACGAGGATTGCTTTTGCTATTCTGGGTCTCTTCTGGTTCCATATGAATTTTAGGGGGGATTGTTTTCTCTTGTTCTATGATGAATGCTGTTCGTGTTTTGATTAGAATTGTGTTAAATATGTATATCAGCTTTGGAAGTATGGCCATTTAACTATATTCCTTCTGACTATCCAGTAGCAGGGGACATCTTTCCATTTTCTGATGTCTTCCTTGATATCCTTTTCCATAGTACTACAATTTTTGCTATAGAGGTCTTTTACTGCCTTGGTTAGGTTAATTCTTTTTTTTTTTTTCCGGGACCGGGGATCGAACTCAGGGCCCTAGTGCTCAGCGGCAAGCACTTAGCCCACTGAGCTGTACCTCCAGCCCGGTTAGGTTAATTCTTAAGTATGTAATTTTTCTTCATGCTATTGTAAATGGTATTGTTTTCTTAATTTGTTTCTTAGTGCATTCATTAAATTAGTATATCAGAATGCTTGTGCTCATTTTGTATCTTGCTACATTGCTGGAGTTGGTTATTCTGAGAGTCTTTTGGTGGATTTTTTTTTTTTTTTTTTTTTTGGTTTCTATGTAGAGGATCGAGTCATCTGCAGTGATGATAATGTGACTTCTTCCTTTCTTGTACTCATCCCTTTCTCTTGCCTGATTGAGTATTGTATTGTACAGGAGTGGTGATAGTAGACATTCCTGTCTAGTTCCTGATTTTAGAAGGAAAGCTTTCAGGTTTTTTCCCATTTAATATTATGTTGGCAGTAAATTAGTCATAAGTGGTTCTTGTCAGATTAAGATAAGGTCCTTATATGCCTGTTTTCTTCAGTTTTTTTTTTTTTATCACGAGTGGATGTTGGATTTTGTTAAAGGCTTTTTCTGGCTATTGAGATGATTATGTGGTTTTTGTCCTTGCCTCTGTTTATGTGAAGCATTACGTTTCTTGATTTGCATGTGTTGAATCATCCTGACTACCTGGGATAATATCTTCTTGGTCATGGTGTATGATCTTTTTGATGATTTGTTGTATTTTGTTTGATGACAATTTTTGCATCTGTGTTCATGCAAGAGAGTGACCTGTAGCTCTCTTTTGCAGTTGGATAGTTGTCTGGTTTTAAAATCAGGGTAATGTTAGCTTTCAGATATGACTTTGGCTATACTCCTTCCCTGTTGTGGTTTGGGGTTTTTTGTAAAGGTGAACAATATAATACAGAACACATATTTTATAAGATTATTTACAATAGTCACCCAAAGAGTCATATACAAGAGAGTTCAGGAAACCTGTCCACACACTAAGGGCCAAAGAATCCACCTGAGGGCCTGGATCCCATGATAATGTCCTGCATGAGTTCAACTGAAGACCTAGAGCCCACGACAATGTCTCCTGCAGGCCTGTTTCCTGGATCTGTGCTGGAAGGCCCCAAAGGTCAGTGGTGGAATCTAGAAAGTCTGTGTCAGTAGGCTGAAGGATCTGTGCTGGCAGGCTGAGGGATCTACACTGGAGCCAGGAAGCGATGCTCAAAATAAGAACCAGAGCTCCTCTGAAAAATACTACAGCCATCCTCAGCAACAATAAGGTCCTGAGCTCTTCCAATGATGAAGACAGCTGAGTTCCCATCAGGAAAGCCAATGCACTGCACCATCTTCCCCTCCAGAGCCAGGAAGCAGTGCTCAGAATGAGGACCAGAGCTCCCCCAAAGTGAACTGAAGCTATTCTCAGTGCCAAAAAGGTCCCAAGCACCTCAGAGGATGAAAACAGCCAAGTTCATCAGGAAAGCCGGCGTGACGAGCTCTTCCAAGAGAACCAGCAGCTCCTTACAGCTTCTCCCAGCTCCCACCAGGCTCCCAGCAGCCTGACTTCTCTAGTTCTGCCTCTTATGCTGCTGACAACATTCCTCAGGCGGGCCTCCCACACCCAGCACCTCTCAGCTCAGCTGGGGGTTATAAATTGACCACCAGTTGTCACTCTACCACATTCCTTTTCCATTTCGTTAGAGAGTTTGGGAAGAGGTGGAGTTATATCTTGGTGAAGTTCTTATAGAACTTGGTACTGAATTCATCAGGACCTGGGCTTTTCTTTGTTGGTAGCTTTTTTATAACTGCTTCAACTTCATGGCCTGTTATTGGGTTCCTCAGTTTTTATTTACATATTTTTGGATCAGTTTTGGTAATTCATGTGTATCTAGAAACCTGTCCCTTTTCATGAATTCTCCAATTTATTGGCATTCATGTTTGGGAAATAGTTGCTAATAATCTGGATTTCATCTATGTCCATTATGATTTCACCTTGTTCATTTTTAATTGCATTAATTTCCTTTACTTGGTAGGACTGGCTAAGAGTTTGTCTGTTTTGCTTCTTTAAAAGAAAACCCATTGTCCAATTCATTGAAGAAATGTCTCCATTTCATTGATTTCTGATCTGACCTTTATAATTTCCTTCCTGATGGTTTGGATTTGGATTGTTCTTATTTTGATAGGATCATGAGATGCATTGTTAGGTTATTTATTAGGCATTGATCTGTTTTTCTGATATAGGCATTTACAATTATAAGCTTCTTTCTTAGGCCCACTTTCGTTATGTCCCATAAGTTCTGGTGTGTTTGACTGCTTTACTGTTTGATTTTTAGAAACTGTCTTATTGGTTCTTTATTTCTTCTGTAACACATTTATTATTGAATAGTGTATTGTTTAATTTCTATGTATTTGCATAATTCCTGTGGTTTCTTTTGCCATTGATTTCTATTTTCATTGCACTATGATCTCATAATATGAATGGTATAATTTTGCTTCTTTTGCATTTGCTTAAGCTTGCTGCATTGCCTAGCATTTGGTATGTTTTGGACAAAGTTCCATGTGGTCCTGAGAAGAATGTGTATGCTGTTGTTGGGTGGAACACTCTATAGATATCTATTAAGTCTATTTGTTCAAAGTCTATTTGTTCTATTAAGTCTATTTTGTTCAAGTTTGTGATATTTCAACTCTGTGATATTTCTTTTTTTTTTTTTTTTTGCCAACTTGATCCATTTGTGGTAATGGGTTATTGAGGTTCCTCACTTTAATTGTATTGATATTTATCTGATCTTTTATCTTTTATATCCAGTAATGTTTGTTTTATCAAGTTGGGTGTGCTGTTGTGTGATGCATATGTTTATAGTTATTTCTTCCTCTTGCATTATTCCCTTAACCATCATGACCTTCTTTATCTCTTCTAATCAATTTTGCTTGAAGTCTACTTTGTCTGGAAATAAGATACATAGTCTTACGTATTTGGGGCTTCCAGTTGCATGGAATGTTTTTTCCATTCTTTGAAAAAAATATTTTGGCCTATGAATTTCTTTTTCTTTTATACAGTATAAGTTGCATTTGTTTCTCGATCCATTTTGCCAGTCTGTGTCTGTCAGTTGTTGTGAGACTACTCAAATTGAGAGTCATTACTGAAAGGTATGGACTTATTCCTGTCACTGATTGTTTTCCTGTTGCTGATTTCCTTTCTTTATCTTCTACATAACTGCTCTGTATACCTGGTACATTTATTCTATTGGATGTTTGGACATTTTTAGTTTCACAGTCTCTTCCTAGAATATCCTTGAGCATATTTTGGAGTACTGGTTTGGTAGTCATGAATTTTTTAGGTGCTTTTCATGATGGTAATATTTTATTTCGCTATCAATTTTGAAAGGAGTTTTGTGGGATATGTCAATCTGGATTGGAAGTCATTTTCTTTTAGGGCTTGAAATCTTCAATCCAAGTTGTTGGACTGTAAAATTTGTGTGAGAAGTCTGCTGTAATTCTAATGAGTTATCCTTTATACATGATATATTCTTTTTCCCTAACAGTTTTTAAGGTTCTGTTCCTATGTTGTGTTGGGCTTCTGGGATTTTGACTGTGATATGGTCTGAAGAGATTCTTTTCTGAGTATAGATATTCAGAGAGGTTCTTTTCTGATCATGTTAAACTCTTCCTTTTTTTTTTTTTTGGTACTCGGAATTGAACTCAGGACCTCTTCCTTTTTTTTTTTGGTACTCGGAATTGAACTCAGGACCTTGCACTCACTAGAACTCAGGACCTTGCACTCACTAGGCAGACTCCTGTGCCATTGAGCTATATCCCTGGCCTTCTTTGCTGGTCATGGTTTTATAGTCTTCACTTATCTGTATGTCAAATCCTTTTTCATATTTGGAAAGCTTTCTGCTATTGTTTCTATAAACAGGTTTTTAATGACATTTGCGCTGTCTTCTGATTTTTCACTAATTCCAGTTAATTTCAGAATTGTCTTCTTTGTGTCATCTAGCAGCTATTGCATCCATTTTCCATGTTTTCTTGTTTTTAAGATAACTCATTAACTGATCACCAAGAACAGCCCTACCTCCTACTTCTTACACTCTGGCTTCACATTGGTTACTTCTGCTGCCTGTATTTTTGATAGACTCATTTTTGTTTCCTATCTCTTTAAGGATGTTAATTTTTTCTACTGTGGTGAATCATATTTTGTATCATTTTATTTGGCTTATCTAGCTTTTTATCAATGTCTTCTGTCAAGTTGATAACTGTTTATTAGGTGCATTATCTATTCACTTGTCATCACATACTCTCTTAATCTGTCTTTTATATCCTCTGTTATTCTTCTGAATATTTCTATTGTGTGGCTTTTGATTTCCTCCTCTTTTATGCCCTATGGATCATCTTTGGGGGAGCTGCGATTTTTTGGAAGCATTTTGTTGCCTTGTTTTCTTGTGTTTAAATTTGTTTGTTTTTTGTGCTGTGGCTTACAGGTTGATTATAGTAGATGGCTTTGTTGCTAGTACAGAAACCTCTTTAGTTAATGTCTGCTTTTCAGTTATGTCCTATGGGTGGGGCTAACTATACGCTTTGCTTCTTTTCCAGAATCCAACCACCTCTGTTTATTTGGAAGGAGGGGCTGCATGGTATTTGGCACAGTACCCAGTTCTTCGGGAATGGGCCACAATATTGTTAGTGGTACAAAGGCAATATAGATGTTGGCATACAGGGAAAATCAGTGAACAGAAACAGCTATAAAATTGGCATCAGTAATAGCACTGAAGCCAAAATGTTACTAATATAACCTAAGACAAAGAAATGTATCAGCTTTAACCATAGAAACAGGATCTATAATATACTATAAACACTAAGACAAACCAAATATTGACTTAAGTAAAAAACCTACTAAATGAAGCAACTTTATCTCCATTAACAATAGAACAGTATTCAACAATAATAGTATAGAGTTAGCTATCTAAAGAATCATACAACTTAATGATTGTACTAGTGAAGGTGGAGTGGGGATGCAGGGAACAAGAAAGGTAAAATTTGAAATATTAATGAATGAAAGATGAGAAGGAAGAAAGAAAGTGAGATAGGGCATTGTGTTGAGGAGTAAAGGAAAATTAACAGTATTAGATAACAGAAAAAGGAAATGAACAAGAAAAAGAGGGAAGAAAGAAGAGACAGAGCAAAATAAATAAAAAATAAATAACAAAGAAAATGAGAAGAGAAAAAGTTACAAGGAGAGAACCAGAAAAAAAAAAAAAAAGCAAGAGAATAAGCCTCTACCTCCAAAAGAGCAAAGGGAAAAGAACAAAACAAAACAGAAAACAAGTCATTTCTCATGAAGGAAGACAAAACATTTCTCAGTGTTTTTGAATGAATGATTTCTTCCTACAGTCTGGGTCTTGGAACCCAGCAAGTCACAATTCTCCCTACCTAACTTTATGGCCTGTTTGTGAGGTGTCCTCCTCTTTTCCTGAAGCCTCTCTGTCCATACACCTCCATCTGTGGCAACTCTCCAAGCCAAGGCATGTCCTTGCTTGTGTCAACAGATGAGAAAAGCAATCAGCCCTGTGGTCTCTGCTGGACGTAGGCCACAGGGCAGGGATTCAAGCAGATTGTTGAATTTAATGCCAACACCTTCAGAGTCAGCCTACTTTGAAAGCCATACTTGCTGGGCCTGGTTTCTCACCACAGAGGGCAGAGACCATATCCTTTCAGCCCAAGCTGTTTATCACCCAGTCATTATGGGAGGGTAACACTGGAAATCCTGAGGTAGAGTTGTTCTGTGGCTTAGTCTTAAACGACCCCTAAATGGAGCCTGATTAAACACTTTCTGGCTGTATGGCATATGCTATACTGGGTTTCTTTTGTGACTCTAGTCTCCTAAGATGGAGTTACTTTCAGAGTAAAACCCTGCTATTTTTGTAGTTTAGCATAGCCATGGGCTTTTCTTGGGGCTGATTCTTTGGTTGGGGCCTCGTTTGCCTGGTACCCAGGGAAAATACAACAGAGTGGGCTGGAGTTAGTGCGTAGCTATGGCCACAGCACAGAATCCACAGCCAGAGTCAGCCAGGAGCGAATGCTGCTTGGGGGAGGCTTCCTCGATCAGGGCTGGACCAGGGGCACAGAGGCTGTTCCCTAACTTTTGTTATGTATCCATTATATATGGTACATATTTACTTTTTAAACTTTGTGCTGTGTTACTTTGTTAAAAACAAGTAAATACTTTTTTTAAAGTGCAAAGTAATATATGAGAAATATAACTCCGAACCTACTGCATGTTAGATATGCTGAGTTCATGTCCCCTAAAATTAAAGAACAAATTCCAAGGAACAGTGGATGTTAGGAGTAGGAAAGGTTTACTAAGAGATAGCTCCTGAGAGATAACCGGGGTCCTGAAAGTGAATTGCCACTGAGGCCCTTTCTCAGGGGAAAGGTACACAGCAAAATCACAAAGTGAGTGCAATGTAGGTCAAACTATAACCAACAAGTATAGCTGCTTAGCTAATATTGATCTTATAGGGAAGCAGGTCATGTAGCAGGGGTCCATGGAAAGGACCAAAGGCATTTTGGGGAAGGGATAAGTATGCTCTGGTCACCCACCTGGGCAACTGATGCCTATTTGGACTTCCAGGATCAGTGGTATTAATTACGATATAATCTCAAGTTACTGCTTATCCCTTAGGGAGGCACATAGACCTGGCTGTCACATCTTTGTCTTGAGGCCTGGCTTTCTTTAGATGCACCTCCAGCCCCAATTCTGATGTCTTTATTTTTGTGCTGACTTCTTTGGGACCCCAGAACCTCTTGGACTGTGTATTAATTTCTGTCTAACTCAGCTGCCTATAATAAAAGTACATATTCAAAGCGTTCCCTGTGCTGTTTGCCTGTGATATCTCATTTAACTTAACCTTTTTAATATCTCTCCAAGTTTGCCATTATTACTTCTACTTTAGATAAAGTAAGCAAGCTTGGAGAAACTGAAGGACTTGTTCAAGTTTTCATAGTCTTTATGATCAAGACAAGGTCAAGATCAGAACCAAGAGCTGTATAAAAACTATCAGGTTAACTTCTAACCTTTAATTTGATATTTGAATATTCATCACCTGAGGTAGAAGCTCAAATTTAGTATGCTCCATAGCACTATTA
This sequence comes from Dinomys branickii, assembly GCA_004027595.1. Classification (NCBI taxonomy): domain Eukaryota; kingdom Metazoa; phylum Chordata; class Mammalia; order Rodentia; family Dinomyidae; genus Dinomys; species Dinomys branickii. The sequence continues at coordinate 82,005 of PVLD010007233.1, read as the reverse complement.
TATAGCCAACACAGCATAGATATAAATATATTCCCCCAACAAGCTTTAGCTGCTTGTTACCAACATTAGAAACATAGCAATTGGACAAATTCTTCCAGTGTGAATATAGTGACTATCCAGCCGGAGTACGTTTGCCCAAAGGGGAGGGAGAACTACTTTTTAACACCATAAGTTGCATAGATTTCACATATTGGGTTGTAGTAGCACATTCATTTAGCTTTTTTAAAAAAAATATACTTGTAGTGTAAGGAAAGCATTTAAAATTAGGAATTTCACTAAGAAGAACTAATGTGTTTTCTTGAGTTTTCCAAGTTACCAAATCCAGCTGTATTGTCTTACTTTAGGTGTTACATTTGATACAAACTTTATACACTAATTGCCTCTGCCAGATGCTGTAGATATTTATTGCAAAATGTCACTGAAAAGACAAATTTAATATATTAGTTTAGTACACATGGAGATTTAAAGATTAGAATATGTTAAATAAACTGTGTCAGAAATTATAAATAAACTAAAATGAGTAAAATTATCCTTCAATTGCTAGACAAGTCTTCACATTTAATGTTACATTAATGAGTTTTGTACAGAGACTGTTTAGAATAAAAACCTTTTTCATCAGATGTTGCACATATGCTTTCACTGTTTGTTTTTCTTCAAAGTAAAACTTAATGAAACAGCTAATAAAACCCAATTTTGCTCCTGATTCTTGAAAGAAACAAGCCCTTGAAGTGCACCCGCTGTTTATTCTTTTGCACTGGTTTTTGCTACTTTTCAATGTGTAAATTTTCCAGTAATGGAAAACAGTCAAAGCCATAAAGCTTTTCTTCCAAGTCTTGTAAACCCAGTGTTTATTTCTTATTTGTAGACTGCACAATGGAAACATGCTTTGGTCTCAGATCTTCACCCTCCCCTGCTGCTGGCTTTCCTGGGGTGTACAGCATGTGCATTTAAATGGATCTTTATTATGTAAATAACCAAGATCCAGAATTGGGCTTTAACCTACAAAATGAGAACTATCAAAGCCAAAGGCGTGTCTGTGGACCCTCTTGCTCTGAGAAATCTGAAGTGTGTTAGTTTGGTGATTAGTTTATGGAAAGATCAGTTTGTATGAATTAGAAGTCGGTAGGAGGCCTATGTGTATGTCTCCTACGTGGTTCTTGAACTGACCAAAGCTCACACTGTTCTGTCTTTGGCTTCTTGCTGAGAAACTGTTTGGCCCTGGTGACAGGCTGGAGTCGGTATCTGTGGAGGGTTCAGAGACTTCTAGGGCAGAGCTGCTCCACATACGGTCCTAGATCATAAGGAGGTAAGTGTACAAGTTGAAAATGAGGGACTAGAAACTGGTAAGCAGTTTGACAGAGTAATTTTATGTCTGTCAAATCTAATAAAAGAATTGGGGCCTGCATTTTATGTTTTTTTTTTAATTTTCATTTTTTCTAGTAATTCATTTTTAGTGTTTTTCACAAAAGTATGTCTATGACAGATTGGAAATAAAAATCTTGATCTTTCACCACAGATGGTTTGAAAAGCATTTGGTCTAGGATAAGATTTTCAAATGTTGAATTTTGTCCCTTTGCCCTGTGATATAACATTAGGCATTACACTTTGAATAAAGATTGGATAGTAAAACCTGAAGTAGATACTCTGTTTCTGGTAAAGGCAGGTCCATGTATATAGTCTGGTGACCACTGCAGGGGAACTGGTGTTGACATTCTTCCATGCGAATTAGGAAGTCTCAGTGATATAGGGCATGTGATATACAACTGCCAGATAATCCAAATAACATAAGGGAGATACTATAACTCCCAACCTGTTAGATGTCCGAAACACAAAGTTCGTATTTTCTACAGTTGATGAATGAATTCTAGGAACAATGGAGGTTAAGAGTAGGAAGAATTTACTGAGAGGAAGAAAGCTTCTGTCTGAGGGACAGAAGGGGGCCCCTAAAGTGGGCTGCCTGCCAATTCTGCTTCTCAAGGGTGTTTTATTGAGCAAAACCATGAGGTGAGGCAGATTCAAGGTGGGGCAAATCTATAGTCTGTAAGATTACAAGTATAGTTGCTTAGGTAATATTGATCCAATGGAAAATCACAAGGTGGGTGTGAGGTGGGGCAGAACGGGTGAGCCAGTAGGATTTCAACAAATACAGTCGCTTAGGTAATATTGATTAAATGGGGATCAAATGGGGAAGCAAGTCATGTAATAAGCACACATGGGATGAACATGGACTTGCCTGGAAGGGTTGGGTTAAGGAGGCTTTGGTTCCCCACCCAAGGTGATGGATGTCTATTTAGAATATACATTACTGCTCATGCCTAGAGGAAGTCTGTGGGTGAGTAGGTCCTCTTTTCGTAAAGTGTGGCCTTCAGTGAATGTGGCTGTAGCCAGTTGTCTTCTGCACTGACCTTCCCAGGGCCTAGCCCTGTCTGACTGCCTGCAGTATTTTTAAATAACTTAGCTTTCTATAACAGCAGCGGGATTTATGTCTGAATGGAGGTGGGTCATTGTCAAAATGGGGTTTAAAAATGAGGTAGAGTTTTGGGTGGAGGAAAGAGAAGAACAGAACAAACTGCTCTGTACTTGGTAGTACTTTTGAAGGGCAGTGTAAGATAGATAGTAACTTTGGGCCGCCGCGAGACATCCTGTGGGCTCTGAGTACAAGGTGCATGTCGAAAGCAGGCAGCATCAGCGGCAAGTTTCATGACTTCACAGCTTACCTCGGGATCTTAGTGCTACTAAAAATCATGAGGCGTGCTGCTTTGGTATGTATTTTATTCATTGCTGATACCCAGAGAAGCAATCAGAATATAAAGCTGAGATTAATGTATCTTATAACCTTGGATCATAAAAATGTTCGTAAGTCACAGAAATAGAGGTTTAGAGATAGAAGGTCACATAATTCACCTTGTTCCAGACATCGCTTCTATTAAGGGCGCTTATTATGCATCAGTTTTTTGTAGCTACTCTTTGGGTGGGTTGTGGCGGAAGGGAAGCATCCTTGGGTGTAAGAAGCACAAGTCTGAAGGCCTGGAAGAGCTGGGATGAGGATTACCCAGGTGATTGAGAGATGAGAGACTGATCAGGAAGGAAGATAAAAACTGGAGATTACCCTAGAGTTTCCTAATTGTTATCACATTGCTGTGCTACCAACAGGCTACAAGTGGGCTCACAATACTAATGGTTGTAACTCCTTAGTAGGTTTTGCACAACCATTCAGAAATTTACAGTAGTTGGCTTGATACTTGAGCACTGTTTGAAAGGCTTCCTACATGAACTCCCTAACATCACTGTGTTTTGGGGTGGGACAGGGTTTCCCTAGGCAGTTCTGGCTGGCCTTGGCCTTGCCGTGTTTTACCTGCCCTTGCTGCCCTCTACTGTCACTCCTCCTGCCTCGGGCTCCGGAGTGGTAGAATTACAGGTGTGGGCCACCATGGCCAGCAAAATTCACTAATTATTTTGAACCCAAAAGGCCTTAGAGCCAAGAAATTCTCTTGCCGGTAGCCATGGCACATAGGACCTCAGTGTGTGTCATTACACACTTTTGCAAACTTTTATCAGTGATTATTATTTTTTGAAATTATGAGTATAGAGTTGGGTGTGGTAGCAGATGCCTGTAATCCCAGCACTTGGGAGGCTGAGACAGGAGGATTGCCAAGAATTCAAGGCCAGCCAGGGCTACATAGTGAGTTCAAAGCCAGCTTAAACTCTATAGGGAGACCCTGTCTCCAAAAAATATGATTTTATATAATTTAACCATTTAAAAATTAGTCGTGATAAAACCAGGCATGGTGGCTCACACCTGTAATCCCAGCACTCAGAAGGCTAAGCCAGGAGGATAGCTATGAGTTCGAGGCTAGTCTTGGCTACAAAGTAAGTTCAAGGCCAGCCTGAAGTGCATAACGAAACCCTGTCTCAAAGACACACACACACACACACACACACACACACACACACACACACACAAAATTTAGTTGTGATAAAAAAAAACGATAAAATTTACCACAGCAATTTTTAGGTGTACATTGTCCATTGGCATTAAGCACTTCATGCCATACAACTGCACCATGGTCAGTCCTTCTCCAGAACTTTTTCACCTTCCCCACTACAGCTCTGGACCCAACAGCTGCTCCCACCCCCCCACCTCTGACTCCAGGGCATGCCACTGTATTTTCAGTCTGGAGTCACTGACTGTTATACCTTATGTGGTGGACCCATAGGTTCACATAGCATTGGGTCCTACAGTTTCATCCATAGAATAGCATGCTAGAATTTCTTTCCCCTCTAAGGTAAGGGTGAAGAATATTTAATTCTATCTATCTATCTATCTATCTATCTTGCTTATCTATTCATCTGTTGATGGACATTTGAGTTACTTGTTGCTTTCATTTTTAAAAAATTTCACTTTTTTATGGTTCTGGGGGTTGAACCCAGGGCCTTATGCATGCTAAGCAAATGTTCTACCACTGAGCTATACCTCCAGCCCTGTTGCTTTTATTTTGGAACAGAAGGTTTTGCTAGTTTTCCTAGGCTGGCTTCAAACTTAGAGATCCTCTTTCCCCAGCCACTGTATTCCCCTGGGATTAGAAATCTGCATAGAATTTCACTTTTTAATGCCTACAAAATATTTGTATTTTATCAATTTAGTTTCCTATTAGAATACTTACAAAATTTCACTTCAGAAAAATTTATGAAAATATGTTCAATCACATATTCACATATACGTTATCCCTTCCTTACCATGAAGAATACATTCCAAGGGCCCAGGTGGTCTCTGCCAAGATGCCTGAAACTGGATGGTACTTGTGGTGGATTGACAACTGGTGGTCAACTTATAACACCCAGCTGAACTGAACCAGTGTGGTGCTGGGTGTGGGAGGCCCACCTGAGGATTGTTGCTAGCAGCCTAAGAGGAAGGACTGGAGAAGAAGAAGTAAGGCTGTTGGGAGCAGAGAAAGGCTGTTGGGAGCTGGTAGAAGCTGTAAAGAGCTGTTGGTTCTCTTGGAGGAGCTTGTCATGCTGGCTTTCCTGATGAACTTGGCTGTCTTCATCCCACAATGTGCTCAGGATTTTGTTGGCACTGAGAATGGCTTCGGTTCACTTCAGGGGAGCACTTGATCCTCACTTTGAGCATCGCTTCCTGGCTCCGGAGGGGAAGATGGTACACTGCTCAGTCTCAGAGAAACTTGTTGTGTTGGCTTTCCTGATGGGAACTCGGCTGTCCTCATCAATGGAGGAGCTCGGGACCTCACTGTTGCTGAGGATGGCTATGGTACTTTTTGAAGGAGGTCTGGTTCTTACTTTGAGCATTGCTTCCTGGCTCCAGTGCAGATCCCTCAGCCTGCTTACACAGACCCTTCATCCCACTAGCACAGACTTTCTAGCTTCCACCCCTGACCTTGAGACCTTCCCAGTGCAGATCAGTGAAACAAGCCTGCATGAGATGTTGTCATGGGCTCTGGGCCTCCAGCTGAACTTGTGGGAGGTGTTGTTATGGGCTCTAGACCTTCACCTGAACTAATGCAGGACGTTATTGCGGGATCCAGGCCCTCAGCTGGATTCTTTGGTCTTTAGTGTATAGACAGATTGCCTGCACTGTCTTTATATGATTCTTTGGGTAACTATTATAAATAATCTTGTAAAATATGTGTCCTGTATTCTTTTGTTTCCCTTGCAAAAACCCTAAGCTAGGACAGTGCGGAACCCATGTACAGCTGTGCTTCACTTAGTGACAGGGATGCATCCTAGGAAGTGCGTCATTCAGCATTGTCCTTGTTGTGTGGGTATCATAGAGCGTACTTAGGCTCACACACAGCTGGGTGCAGCAGCCTGCTACACACCTGGACCACAGGCCCAGCCGACTGCAGCTCCCAGCTGCAGAACTGTAGAGCTCGTTCCTGTACTGAGCATGGCCGTAACACAGTGCTAAGTATCTGTATATCTCCACACAGGAAAGGCACAGTGGGGCATTTTCAGCTCCAACAGGATCTTATGATTCCATTGTATAATATGCTGTCTGTTGTTGACTCAAGTGTTGCTATTCAGCACATACTGTTTACAGGTGCTTGGTTATACACTGATAAACTCATTATAAATTGAAAACATCTCAAGTTGCAAATGTGTTTGATATACCTAACTCAGCCAGCATCATGGCTTGGCAGTGCAGTACACCGTAAAATGCTAGTTTTACACCCGTGTGATCTGTGGCTGTCTGGGGTTGCTGCTTGCTGCCACTGCCCACCTTTGGGAGAGATGATCATAGCATGTTCTGCTAGCTTGAGGAAAGGTCCACAACTAAAATTCAAAGCCGTTTTCTATTGAATATATATATATATATATTCAATAATATATATATATTCATATATATGTAGTCATATATATATATATATGACTTTCTCACTATTATAAAGTAAAAAAATGGTTAGGTTGAGCCATCATTAGCTGTATTACTATATATATATATTTAGCTGTACTACTATATGTAATATGCTTTTTTCTTCTATATACATACCTATGATAAAGTTTAATTTCTAAATTACATGCAGTAAGAAATAGACAGGGGACATCACAGAACAGTTAAAGCAATGCACTGTAGTCAAAGTTATATGAACATGGGCTCTTTTTCATTCAGTATTTCTTGCTGTATTGTACTTGCCCTTCTCCTGTGGGGCTGAGAGATGATGTGGTACCTTGAAATGGGAAGGGAGCCTTGAATGGCACAGGGCATGAGGACCAGGATGACTATGAAGGGGTTCACAAGAGGCCAGTGTGCACAGCACAGCCACTGTGGGCCAAGGGACAACCTATGTCATGGGCCAGATGGGATGTAGTTGTTACCATACTCTTCAGGGTGACGTGCAATTTTAAAGTTAGGAATTGTTTATTCCAGAAGTCTCCAATTTTACCATTTTCAGAGTGCAGTTGATTGTGGTGACAGACATCATAGAAATGAAGCTGTGGATAAGGGGAAACTGTCACACCCTGAGCCCTTTGCTCCAGGGCCCCCACAGATGCCACTAGCTGTGAAGGCATAGGTCTCTATATGAAGTGGTGTAGCATTCACAACTACCCATGGACATCCTCCTGTTCCTTGGAGCCATCTCTGCTTTCCTTATGATACCTAAGACAATGTAAGCACCATGGCAGCAGTGGTTACACCTTATTATCTAGCAGGTGATGACGAGAAACATAATCTCTACACATTCAGAGCAGATAATGGTTGAGATAATATTTTTCTTTCCGAAGATTTTCAAACCAAGCTTGGTTGAATTCATAGATGCACACCATGGATATGTATAATTTGGTGAATGTTTCAAGGTTTTCATTTTTGAAGTAAACAAAAACCAATAATTATTTTTTGAATCTTAATGAAATTTGTTTTTAAAACATTTTAAGTAAAGCGGAAGATTCCCTATTCTTGTAAATCTTATGTAGTTGTAAAAACCTATAGAACTTACTAATCCATCTTTTTTTCTTTTTCCTCATTTTGTTTTTTTTGCAGGGGTATTGTGGGTTGAACTCAGGGCCTTTGTTCTGAGCTACATCGCCAGCCTTTTTAAAATTTTTATTTCAAGACATGTTCTCACTAAATTGCAAAGTTACTCTGGCTGGGCTTGAACTTGCAATCCTACTTACTGCTTCACCCTCCCAGAGTGCTGGGATCATAGGCCTATATCATTGTGCCCAGATGCAGTAGTTCTTTGTATTTTAATGTTATTAGATAACTTTGAGAGCTAGCAAGCAATCAGGTTACAATTGAATACACTGTGACAGTCATTGGGATGTGTGTGCACAGCGACTCTTTCTCAGCCTAAATCCTTATTGGCAGGTAAACCTTATCACAGGACAGGGTGCCAAGCAAGCCACACTGGCACCTCACCCCAAAAACTCATCAAGAAAAGATTAGAACCCTTTACATTCTGCAAAAGCAACACAAAACCAAAGCTCTTTTTGAAATTGGGTCCAGGCATGTTAGGTTAAGGGAAATAAACCTAACAGTCGCAAGATTGCACCATTAAAAGCTGAAACCACAATGCCTCAAACAAGGTTGGAAACTCTCATTTTACTGTGCAATATGGAAATTGTTTGAGGCCAGTAAAGCAAAAGAAATGGAGAAGGCAGCACTTGCGAATAGTACTAGTAAATATATTGATGATACGTCAGATAGAAGAGAGACAGCATTAGTCCAAATTGCTATTAGATGGAGCAGCTTTTCATTTCAGATTGATGAGTCTGCACACCTTAGAAACTGCTGAATTGCAGCACAAACTAGAACTGCTAAAGAGAAACGCTGGGAAGAATGTTCTCTGTAAAGAAGACTAAAACTTACGATGGGCCATGAAGTACCAAAGGTTGCAAATTCATGCTTTGCAACACAGTGCTGTGGAGACCTGCTTGGGTTTGTATTGGGTTGAGTGGTTGCAGAGAGGAGGGTGTGGGGCTTCCCATCACAGGCACCGTGAAAGCACAGTGGGAGGAAGGAAGGGAGATGCCGAGCTCTTCAGGAGGTGCCCTGTTGTGCACGGCTTTCCCACCAGCCCCATGGGCTTTGGGGCTCCGTGGAGAATCTAGCACACTGAGACTATTACTTGTGCTTGTGTGTGAAGTTACAGGGCTGGGATCCAGCTTCCACTATGTCATGCGAAGGTACAGTGGTGTCCAAGAATTTTGCCAAAAGCATGTGAAGTAGGAGAATTGGACCTCAGGAGGATGTTTTCATGTATATTGATGAAATGGGTGTGTTAAAGGCAAACATTTGAGGTTAAACATGATTCAGTTGTGGTGTTTTGTCTATGTTAGTTTGAATAGTAAAGGATAATTTTTAAGATAAGAACAGCAACATCTTGTCTACTTAAAACTGTATCATTGGTTTGAAACATAGGACTTCGACTGTAGTCACAATGTATTCATATTATCATACATTTTTGTATTGCATTTGTTATTGAAGTTAAAGAAAGATCTAACTGGTTTACTGAATTTTGGCACTTTTGAAGTACAGCTTAGGTCTGAATTACCCGAATTCTGGTCAGTGATGAAATACTCATTTCTGTCATTTGGAAAAATGTGATAAATACTTGTCTCTGTAGAGATGAAGTAGATTAGTCATTGCTTAAGACTATGGTAGGAATGGAGATTGACTGTGGTAATGATATAAAATAACGAAAAGGTGTTTAAGATGTTTTCGCCAAGTTTCATATGAACACTACCAACTCCGTGCACTGTTCCAGTGTGAATTCTTACATGTACCCTGATGTGAAAAGGCTTAGGAAGCACTGCACTAAATTGAATGACAATCTAGAAGGCCAAGGCAAGACTGTGACAGATCCCAACTTTTGCTAAAAGATTTCAAGGAGGGAGTGGAGGGCCAGGGTCGGGAGAGTGTGGGTTTGGAAAATCAGTTCTGGGCTGGGCATGTGTGATGGACCAGGGCCTGCTGTTTCCTGATTCATGGTGACATAGGGTTGGTGTCACCGGTAGTGGATGGGAGGTGGTGGGAGGATGAACCAGGGCGGAGGTCGGCCAAATATCTGTGTAGATAGTCTCTGTGTAGTGGAAGGCAATTGCAGTTCCTGCGACCACACTCATGGGAATTGATTCAAATGCTGTAAGTTAACTCTTGAAAACTACATTTCAGAAAAAAAAAACCCGACACATCAGGATTATTTCATATCAGGCTGTTCCCTAAGTGTTTTGCCTGTATTAACTCAGTTTATCTTCACCCTGGTTGGTAATAGTGGCCATTATTACCCCCATTTTATAGATGAGGCAACTGAGGTCACATTTATTGGCGGCAGAGTTGCCATATGGACTCAGGTAGTCTGGCCTTAGAACCTGTGTAGTTGATCAGCTATGCTGTTATAGTTTGTAGAGACACCAACTCCAAATTCTAACCTCTGTGCTTAGATAGTTCCTGTGGCCTAGGAAGCCCAAGCTGGATGCTCATGGCTCTTCCGAGACCATGATCAGATGTCAGCTGGTCGCACCTCCAGTGTTTGTCTGTGAGCAAAGTGAAGCATAGAGGCTGAGCTCACTCACAGTGTTACTGGAACATGTTCTCCATGGCAGCCCATCATCTGTGGAGCTGCCCTTTCCAATCTGGTTTCCATGAGTTAGCCCCATGTGGTTAGTCAAAGCAAAGTGTACATAAAATAAAATAAGAAATACTTGATTCCATGGTTGCACGAGCGGCATTCCACATGGCTACCACCTACTGTTCTGGACAGCACAAACAACATTTCCAGCCCTGAAAATATTTTGTTGGACAAGGCCTTCCCCAAGACTGCTACAGCGAAAGTTAGAGTCCAGTTCCTATGGACTTCTGACCCCTCTGACTGCCTTATTTTTGTTTTTTGGGTCCTCCCTTTACTCCTTACTGGCCTTGCTGATTTTGTCTTTCCTTGTGTAGCAGAAGAACGATATCAAAAGATGATAGATTGTTGTGGTGGCCATTAGTCGCCAGTCCATACGCGATTTCCCTGCTTTGAAATGGCTTTGTCGTACTGTTGTCCTTACTCTGCTTCCCTTACCCGGCCTGCACTAGCAATCAGATTGTGTTGTGATGGTTCCCTGTATGACCTCCTGGCACACCCTGGTCCTTATTAAACTCGAGGTCATCTGGCTCTCATGTTTTTAAATTGTGCTTTGGTGTTAAGGAGCTCCTGCATTTGTTACAGGTAGTCCTTCCTTAGTGACTGACCAACATGTGCTTTCTGGACTATCCGCTGTTTGGGTTCATGACCACATTCAGATTTACAACTCAGAAATGTGAGCAGCAGTGTGGCCTTATGCTTTCTTCTGTGGTACAGTGCTATAATTTTTGCGGATTGATGTGTACAGTACTGTAGTTTTATGTTCTGTTATAATTATGGCACTGCATGTAAAAATTATGCAAATAAAAGCAAAGTCATCAAATTGGAGTTCCCTTTGTCCATTTCTTTGTTCTGAATGCTGTAATGTACAGACTATATGGAATTTCTCATTTAGCGACTGCTTCATTTAAAGAATCATAGTTGTAGGAGGGGAACTCAGCCATTAAAAGAGGAACGTCTGTGGTTAGATTCTTTAGCCTAAATGTAAGATTTATTTTTATTCATGCTAAGTATTATCTCATTTTGCCTGCTATGACTTCTTAAAATTAAACCTTAATTTGATCACTTGGCAAACCATTATTATATTGGTTTATGAATAATATGAGCTTTATGAACATACCTTTGTGGGCTTGCTAAAAAGATGACGTCAGTTTAGCCTCTTTTTTTTTGTTTTGTTTTGTTTTTGTCTCCTGGGTGGGTTACCAGATTGGCAGGTTGCTGTAGAAGTAGTAAGTTTGGTCAGAACAAAATAATTTAAGATACTTTCAGAAGTAGATAATTGCGTGAGTCAGGGCCTTGGACATCATCAAATCTGAAGAAGCTGACAGTATTTAATCTGCAGAACAAGATACTATTCTTGATATTAAAAGGACTGTGTTGAGTGTGCCGTGCTGATCAAAAGAGAATTTGTTGTGCCATGGGAAAAGTGTCAAGGTTAGTTATAAAGAATAGAATGTGGTGTTAGTGTGTTCAGAGGAATGCGCAGAAGTTATCAACACCAAATTAAAAGGGGTGATTGTAGGGTATTTCCATTCTTGTGACCACAAATGTAAAGTGAGGCCCCCCAAGAAAACCACAGTGGGGATGAAACGAAGTAGGGTTAAGTTTTCATTAAAGGCTGCTGTACCTTCACCACTCCTGGTTGCCTAGGCAACAGGGCCCCCTCGCATGCTAATGACATTGTAATGAGAAAAAACACATGCAAATGCAGTAAATAGTAATTAGAGGCAGTGCTGTACATGGAGCAGTGAGCTCCACCTTGGCAAGGTCTGGGAGTTGCTGGCGAAGGGTTTGTTCTGAAGACAGAGTAAAAGGAGAGAAGGACCTTGAGTTATGCATGACAGGGCTAAGTCGAGGCTGCAGGCAGCACGTGGTAGCATTTGTGTCCTGCAAAGAAGTCATTGTTTCTCCGGCAGGACCGAGTCAGAAGCGATGCAGTCGTGGGTCCACGTTGTCGTGAGTGCTCTTTATACCTGTTGGCATCACTGAATGGAGAGGATCCTAGCTGTGCCTTGGCTTCCATTTGGAAGTCTGCAGCTCAGAATGCCTTTGCCCATGCTGGGCCCCATGGGGCCTGCCCAGGCGAGGTGGTACAACCAGAGGGTGCAGCCACAAGCCTGTGTTCAAGGAGAGAAGACTTGATTCCACATTGGTTCCAACGAGGCAAGCAGGGCCAGTGAAGGTCTCTGCTGGAATGGTGGGACGTGCCTGACTAATAACTGGTGCTGGCAGTGGTGTGCTGGGGCTCTGACCTGCCTTCGTGGTTAGACTTAGAGTCTGCAAATCTGCACTCAATTTTGTTCTTTCCTCTTTTGATTTCCTTCTGTGCAGGCTTTTCTTTCCTGTTCGTATTGCCATATGTTGATCTGTGTGTTTTTCTTGGAAATGCCTAGACATGGTATGTTGGCTGTTTCACATTATCCCAATTCTTTGGTCATTTTGGTGAGAGTTGAACCATAGGTCATTGAATAAAAATTGCTAGAAATAGCCATTGAAATCCATAAAGTTTACTTTTTTGTTGTTTCTTGATTCAAAAAAATTCCACAAGAAAAGCACTTGCATTTCTGTAAAAACAAAAACAATGAAAAAGAAAATCCTCTTGTATTAGTTTATTTTTATAATACTGTAATAATGATTACTATTTTGCAGTACTGGGAATTGAGTACATCCCCAACATTTTCATTTTTTATTTTGAGGCAGGGTCTCTCTAAGTTGCCCAGGCAGGCCTATGACTTTTGATGCTCATGCGTCAGTCTCTTACGTAGCTGGGATTGTAGGCGTGCATCATTATGCCTGGGTGCATTAGTATATTGTTAAAAATTCAAGTAATATGGAAGTACATATGCAAACTGGCGATATATGTAGCTCTATAGTAGAATGTTTATCTTATAAATACAAGGCCCTGGGTTTGATCACTGGCACTGAAAAAAAGACTGTATATGGTAAAATTTGTTGTTTTGGGGATCGAACCCAGAGCCTTGCGCATGCTAAGCATGCACTACCCTACTGAGCTACACATATGGTCTTTTTTTCTTTTTTCTGTGCTATAGATGGAACCCAGGGCCTTGCCCATGCTAGGCAACTTCTCACCACTGAGATATGTCCCCAGTGTGATAAAGTATTTTAAATCCCTTTCATCCTCCTTTTACCCTGCCTACACAATCCCAGACCCAAACTTCTCATTGATAACCAGCGTTAACAACAAACTTCAAAACTTCTCCCCATGCACTGTGTATATATTGTTATCAATGATCCTATCCACTTCTAAGACATTGTTGATGTCTTAAAAGAAGATACACTGTTCTTGAGTTATCTGTGTGTGTCAGGCACTGTTCATGCCACTTTCCACCTTAATTCATGTAATCCTTAGCACCTCCCTTTGAGGGAAAGGGCAAGGAAAGCCAAGAAAAGTTAAGAGCTTGTCCAACATAGCACATCAAATTTTATGCTGGGAAATATGCTTTCTCTGATCACACTGTTCTGCCTGCTTGGGGCTCACACACACATTTGTTTTCTTCTCCTATGTATTTGGAATCAGTCATTCCATGTAATTATTCTTCAAGTAGTTTTAAAATTTTTAATATTTCAGAAGTCATTCTGTGTCACTAACTTTCCTCTGCCCACTTTAAAAAATTATCACATTTTGTTCCTTTGTTCAGGTACATCACAGTTGAAGAAGTCCCCTGTTGATGAGCATTTAATTTACTGTTAGAAATGACGCTCTGTGGGATGTGATGGTGTACGCCTGTAATCCCAGCACTTGGGAGGCTGAGACAGGAGGATCACAATGAGTTTGAGGCCAGCCTGGGCTGCAATAAGCGAGTTCAAGGCCAGCCTATACTACATAGCAAGATCCTGCCTCAAAAAAAAAAAAAAAAAAAACCCAAACCAAAAGATAGAAAGAAAGAGAAGATACTCTGATAAATATCCTTGCAATGCAGTTTTTATGTGTACATATATATTGCTGAAGAGCAGATAGTTCACAGTGGAGTTGCTCATGGAAAGAGTGTGAGAACTATGTATTTTTGTAGGTAATACAACATTGGCAAAGTGTCGCTCCCTTCTCACACTGTGGGCTGCCGCCTGGGCCACTGCGCTCTCCGCGTCCTTCCTCCCTGATGACTGCGCCTTCTTCGCCTCTTCTTCACCTCCTCCTCTTACAGGCGCTGGTGTTGTACAGCTCCGTCAGGGGCCTTCTCCGGTTAGACTCTGCGGGAGGCCTGAGGTAGCTCCCTGGCTGCGGACACTGTCCATCAGTCAGTAGGTAGATAGACGGGTATGAATGGACGGATGGGCGGAAGGAAGGGCGATGAATAGACGGAGACAGAGGGTAGGTGGATTGGAAGGGTAGATTAGAGAGACGAAAGGGTGGCTTGATAGCGATAGACAGAAGTATATGTAAAACAAGTTCCTGCAAGTAATAAGACACATGGATGGCTAGATGGAGATAGCATAGGTGGACAGGTAGAGATGGGTGATGTGTGGGTACACAGATCGATGACTCGTGGGTTCATATGTTTAACACCTACCATGTCTCTGAGTGTCAGGCCTTGATATCCGTTAACCTTCCTGACACTGCTTTTGAATGTCTTCCTCAGTGCACATTTATCTACTTTTCTACACCCTACATCCCTAATGTTTCTTCTGCATATATCCCTGTCCTGGTAAATGTGAGCTTCAGTTTGCGCAGGGCGAGAATGTGGAGTTACCTGGGACTCGCTTCCTTCTCTTCAGTGCCGGGTTAACCCATTAGTAAACCCTAGGGCTCAGTCTTTAAAGTATTCTGTCCATACGCAGCCACCCCTCGTCTGCTTCCTGCGGCACCCCCATTGCCCCAGCCCCATAAGCGATGAGGTTAGAATCGGGTCTCTGAACAGTCGCTAGAGTAACCCTTTTAAAGCTTGGCTTCATTCTTATCACTCGTGCTCAATACCTTCCCATGACTTTATATTTTAGTCAGAGTAAAATTCAAGGCTTTGATCGCAGCATCCAAGGGCATCAGTGTCTCCCTTTCCCTTTCTTCTCTGGCCTTTCTCTTCTGCCACTCTTCTGCTTCTTCGTTCTGCTTCAGCCATACTAACACTCTTCACACTGAGGGGCTGGGCCCTTCCAGTTCCTACTTTCCAGTGAGTTCTTGCCTTAGATACTTTCTTGACTTGCTCTCTCACTTGCTTCAGATCTTTTTCTTGAGGTTTCACTCGCCCGCTTCACGTAAAATAACACCCCCCATGGTATTTTCTGCCCTTCCCCCTTTCTCTCTCCCTCTCCCTCCCTGCAGTATTGAGGACTGAGCCCAGGGCATCATCCATGCTAGGCAAGCACTCTAGTTTGAAAGTATATCCCCAGCCCTTCACATTTTATTTTAAAACAAGCTCTTACCCAGGCTGGCCTTGAACTTGGTGGTGATCGTGCCTCTCTCTCCTGAGTAGCTGGGACTACAGGCATTTACTGCTGCCCCTGGCTTCAACCCTCTTTCTTTCAGTACTCTTCACCCTTTATTTTTATTACTTAAAGGTACTTGTTCTACATACTCTTATCTGTCATTTATGGTCTGTGTCCTGCACCTTGCCCTCCAGAATGCAAACTCTGTGAGGACAAGAGCCTTTGTCTGTTTTGTTCACTGTGAGATCCTCAGGGCCTAGCATAGCCCATGGCATGAAGGGGGAGCTCATTCACGTTGGATAAAGAATGAATTAGAAAATGCACAATGTTTCCTCCAAACGGACTGCAGCGATTTGTATTCCTATCCAACAGTGTGTATGTCCACTTTCTCATGCTCTCTGTGGTTTGGATTTTACTGACTTCTAAAAATGATATATTGTTTTGATTAATTTTTCCTCACTAAGGCTGATGGTGAACATATTTTTATGCACTTAATGGTCATTGGTCATCTATGAATATTTTATGTCCTTTGTTTTTCTGTGGGTCATTCATCTGTTTAGCATTGATTTTTAAGATTTACATGTATTATGACTATAATCCTTCATTTCCTATGTGTATTGCCAATATTTTTCCCAGTCTGTCACTTCTCTCTCAACTTTTTGTTAGTAGCACTTGTCATGCACAAATTTTAACACATCTGTCAGTCTTTCGCCTTATGGCTTTGAGTTGGTGTTTTGCTCAAGAAATTCTTCCCAACCTCTGAACTATGGAAACATTTTCTTACATTTACCCCTGGATGTCTTTTGGCTTTTATATTATGGCTTTACAATGTATGTGGAATTTATCTTGGAAGATTATGTGACATAGCATGGTAGATTTTATTAATGGTGGATGTGCTGGTTGCTTTTCTCTCATTGCTGAGACAAAATACCTGATGCCCAAAATTAAGGAAGGACAGGTTTATTGAGCTCACAGTTTGTGGAGGTTTCAGTCCATACTTGGCTGCTCCAAGGAAGAATGGCATATGGCAGGGGCAACAGTTTATGATGATGGAAAACAGCAAAAGCAGCAAGAGCAGGACGGGAGAAGCAGCAGCAAGCAGCCTCTTTCCCTACCTTATGTTGTATGCAGGCTACCCACCCCGGGGTGTGTGTAGCATTGGACCATGAATCAAAAAAACAACTTTCGAAGCCCACCCCATGATTGCAAGAGGCTTTGGAGGGGCAAGCAGATACAAACCATAACATTGGGAAAATTGACTTCATATTGATTTTTTGTTGTTGGTTTTTTGGGACAAGGTCTTAGTATGTATTGAACTCACTGGGTAGCTGAGGCTAGCCCTGAACTCACAGCTATCCTTCTGCCTCAGCCTCCTGAGCGCTGGGATTACAGGTGTGCCCTACTGTACTTGACTCATGTTGATTATTTGACTCACCTGTTTTTCTGTCTCTGATCCAGAATTCTCTCTTTATCATGAATTAAATTCTGAAGTTTGGCTTAGGCACTTCTCTGCTTGTCATTTTTGTATCTTCTACTTTGTAGGACTTACAGGCTACTCATGATGGCTGTCCTTAGGTCCTGTCTCTGATTCTATTAGCTGCATGTTCCCAGGCCAGTTCTATTGGCTGACTTTTCTTCTAATTTCAGATGTATTTTCATGTTTCTTTGCATGCCTGGTAATTTTTTGCTGTATGCCAGACATTGTCCATGGTAAGATTTTAAAAATTTTTTCTTTATCTGGAACACAGTTAAGATCCTTGGGATCAGTTTCTTTTTTTTAATATAAAGATTTTGATGAACTATTTTATTTGTTTTTGGGGGGATTATTTTTGATTGGCAAATAACAATTGTGTGTGTTTATGGGATATGGTGTGATGTTTCACTACATGCAACGATTATGTAATGACTAAATCAGAGTAATTAGCATAGCTATTGCCTCAAGTATTGATCATTTCTTTATAGTGGGAACATTTGAAACTCTCTCTTTAACCCTGTAACACGCAGTCTGTTGTTATTAACTTTTTCTCATGCTGTGTGATAGCACACCAGAACAGATCCCTTCTGGCCAGCTGAAACTGCACTGCTTCCCTGGCTCATCCCCACCCCCACATCAGTTTGATTCTTTCACGGGTCACTCTAAGACAGCTTAGGACAGGTCCTCAGCACCCCTGGGAGCACGTCTGTCAACCCTAAGGAAGGCATTTCCTTGCCAAGGGTACAGCCTGTGGCTGTGTGCTGCCATGTCTGCCTACTCGGCTGGTGGGAAGGTGAGCGGCCCCTGTCCCAGCACGGTCCGGATGGGCCCTGCCCTCTTCCTTCACTTGTTCTTCCCAGACCGCCACGGTCTCCCGCCACCCATATGCAAATACTGCTCAGCCACAAAACAGGATAAATGTTAGACACTTGTAGGAAAATGGATGCACCTGGAAAACACAATGTTGAGTGAAATAAATCAGACACACAAGCTCAGATACCTCCTGGCATCTCTCATTTGAGTGAGGCCAGGGACACACAAGCAGCGCAGCAAAGGGTGGATGGAAGGTAATGAGAGGATGGGTCTCTTGCCCATGGGAAGGGGTCCAGGAGCTGGGGGAGGGAGGGAGGTGTGCCGTGGACAGGAGCCCGCTAACCGCGATGAGTACAACACTCTGTGTCACAAATACAAGCTCGGATTAATAGTCTCAACAGGAATGGAAGTGGGGGGCAGGGCAGTTAGAGGCGGCGGCGGAGGGGAAGGGAGTAGAGAAGAGCCGAGCTGAAGTGTGCGCGCTGCACCCAGCCCCGAGACGATGTGAGCTAACTGCGCGTTCTGCAGGCACGTACTAGTGACATAAATAGATGAGCAGATGCGTGAGTGTATGTGCAGGGCTGCCCTGAGGTCTCCAGTTCTTTCTCTCTGTGCCTGGCCTGGGCCCTGCCCCCTGGATTCTGTCTGGCCACCTCAGAACTCTGTCTCTCCAGTGGAGTGACGCGAGGCTGCCTTTGCATCCCTGCCTCAGGCCGTGGTGTTGACACTGTGGCAGTGAGCTGGCCTGTGTGAGGCTTAGGCTGCCTCTGTCCCTTCTCCCGGAGTCGGCTGCCCCCACTGTGAGCGCTCGGTGTGGGAAGATACCTGCTTCTTATCTGTTTGGTTCTAGTTATGTAAGGTGCAGAGTGTCTAGTGTTTGTTATTCTCGTGACTAATAGGTCAAACAAACACTTAGAAGATACAGACATCCTGGGAGGATACAGTGCCCACGGTTTATGAGTTGTGAATTTAATAAACATAAGCTTCAGGCGGAGACACTGTTAGATAGATGACTGCTAGTGCAGTTGGTCTGTCCCCAACCCTGAAGAAGAGAGCATACTTCACTCCTGGGAGTGAAGGAGGCAGGGAGGGTGTGAGAGTAAGACCTGAGGCTACTGCAGGGCTGGGAGAGACCCGGTTCTTCTGCTCCTGTGCTGGGTTCCGCAGCTGTCCAGCTGCAGTGACAGTGGTCTCCTTCTGAGACCTCTTGCTGCCAGGCTTCAGCAGTAGGCGTTTGCTAGATGCACAGAAGGGAGGAGGTGCAGGGTGAGAGCCTCACACACAGACACACACACACACACAGACACACACACACACACACACACACACACACACACACACACACGCTGGGGTTGGGTGCAGGAGGGCAGAGCTGGTGACTCATTCTGGGAACTGTCAGGCAGCTCTTGGTGCTTTCACAGGAGAGGCCCAGGGGATCGCATCCTCCTCTTCTCTGGCTCACTGCTGGTCCTCCCTGCTGACTGAGCCATGATCGTGAGTGAATGACCCACTGCAGTGATAGTGAGCAGAATGACCTCAGCGAAGCCTTTCATCTCATACTATCCCAGGTCTAGCTCTGTTGGTTAAAAAGCAGTGCTTGTCCTACTCATGGTCTTCTCTAAAAGCTTCTGGCACCCTCACCCCATTCCAGGCCAGCACCGCTTCCATTTCCAGCAGCAGCCCTGACATTCTGGCTGTGTCTCCTCTGGAGCCACTCTGGAAGCCTTGCTACTGATTGTCATCTTTGCCTGATTTCCTGGGCAGGTGTGCTTGGTAGTGCAAGAGCACGGCCTGCATTGGGCCTGCTTTTTCCTGCCTGTCCTCTAGTACTGGGGTGAAAAGTGTCCCCTAAATTCACAGGCCTGTGCGTGGCCCTTCCTGGGAAGCAGGGTTCTGCAGAGGTGCTGGAGTTCTGATGAGGTCACAGGGGGTTAGAGTGGGTCCCAAGTTAATGTGACTGGCATGCTTAGACGAAGGTGGCAAACACAGGGGTGAAGGCCACGCTGACAGGGAGATGAATGAGGTTTGCTTGGCAGAGCTTGGCAGAGACCAGTGGTCTCTCACAGCCTGCAGAGAGGGCCTGTGCCAGTGGGCACCATCTGTGGGCTACTTGTGGGGAGCTGTGAGGACATTGCTAGGGTTCAAAGGTCCAAGGGTGGGGCTTGGTGGCACCTGTCAGAGGGGGTCTTTCCCCCTCCTGTGTCCTTCTGCCCATCCTGAACAACTTCCTGTTCTAAGTTAAGCTGCTTGGGTACCTTCCACATGACTAAAACCTGGGGAAGTTAGTAAATTACTTGCACTGCTTTTAAGGATGGTGCTTTGAAATCAGCACAACCTGCCACCCTGATTGTTTTTCCACCATCAGTACTGTCAATTTCCTTCAACTTAATAAAGTATAAAATTATATACATTTCTTGACTCTCTTACAACAGCCAGTGGCTTAAAACAGAATAATTTATTTATGAAAGGAATAAAATTGGAGTAAGTTTGCATCCAGAGAGATGGAGAAGGCTGGAACAGGAGCTGTCTCATATTTTCTTCTTTTTAAATTTACCGTATTGGAAAAGCAAAACTGAACCTTTGAGAACATTTCTGTGAGAACGAACAGACAAAATATAGTAAAATCTCTGCAAACCTAAATTGGAAGCAGGAACAAAGGAGGAAATAAATGAGTTTCCTTCAGCCCTTTCCGCTGTAGCCTCCTTTGGCCAGTCCTGTGGCCTGAATAAGCAGGGACGCTCTGGGAGCCCAGACCGAATTGTTTAATATAATAAAGAGTATGAGGGCACACATGGAGGTCCCACATCCATGAGCTGAAAATTGAAAACTCAAAATGGGCAAGTTGGAAACCTCAAAAACAAACTATTATTAAAAAGCGAAAGAAGGAAAGGAAAATGCTTAATTGTGAAGCCTAACATTGCAGAGATAGATATCTGTTGAAAGTGTCGATAAGGAAAACTGGAGTGAGTGTGTTTTAATGTTCTGGTTGTTTTAATTGCAGGGAGGGGAAAGGATTCAGTGTCATTTAAGCTTCAGCCATTCTGTACAGATTGGTGTGAGCTCAGCAGGCAGCAGAAGTAAAGTACGGAGACAGTGGCATGGGACTCACTCCAGTCGAGGTCCCCAAAGGGCCCTTGGTAGCTTTCTCTGGCTGGACAAGGGGGCTGATTGTCTTCTGCTGCTCCCTCTTGGGGACCAGTGTCCCTGCAGTGAGGACAGGAAAGACTATGTCCTACTGATCGGGAAGTCAGGAAGGGGTGGAAGGAAAAGGTAGGGGAGGACTCCGCAGGTCTAGGAGCCGTTCCAGGAGGAGAGAGCAAGGGGTATCGCAAGAAAAAGAACTCTTTCCATAGTGTACACTGCTGGGGAGCCCAGTGTGGCATCATTGAGTGGAGTTGAACACGTACAGCCTGAAGTGACGTCAAAGTATGTTGCTTGAAAACCGAAATGGATATAGGCTGTAATTACAGAGCCACCCAGGAAGGAAGTGTTGGCTTCATTTTGGTATTGCACCTCGAGGGTTAGTTCAGAAAGGAGGGAAAATAAGAACAAAATTACCTTTGTTTGCCAGAGCATTTCATGGTTCTAGGAATCATATTGATCATAGTAGAAGAAAAGTTTTAATGAGCTTTTCTTACTCCTCACCTACATCTCAGTCACCCTACGGCATTATTTTTCTTTCCTGGGTTGGGTCTTAATTTACTTAATTAATTGACTGTATTTTTTTGTGCTACTGGGGATTGAACCTAGGGCCTTGTGCATGCTGAGCAAGCACTCTACTGCTAAGCTACACCCCAAGTCCTTCATGATTATATTGTGAGACAGAGTCTCACTAAGTTGCCCAGGTTGGCTGTGAACTTGTAATCTTCCTGCCTCAGCCTCCTGAGTAACTTGAATTAAAGGAATATGCTACCATGCCCAGCTTATTTTATTTAACTATTACAAAGAAAAACAATGTGTAGTCATTGTAAAAATTCTGTGAAGTCTATGTAAAATATATGTACACACATTTATATGTACATTTAAATAAGTGGGACCACTGCTGTATAACTTACTTTCCCATAAAACATTACATTATTGATGCCTTTTTTTGTGAGCATATACACAGTTATCTCATTATTTCTCATAGGAGTCCATTGTATGGATATGTTTACTCTGTTTAGTGAATTTATGATAAATAATTCCTGAATTATTTTCATGAGCACTACTATAGTAATGGTGATGACCCTATGGCCCCAGAGTGGGCTGTTTGTACCACTGAATGCTTTAAAAAGTTCCATCACTGCCCTATGCCTTTAAACAGTATGCTCCTGCTTCTTGACTTCTCATCTTTGGAGAGGAACTATAGACTTCCCTATATAGAGGAGGTGTTCATGGTATTTATGCTATCTCTCAGCTTCCTTTCTGTTCATCCTTCTGAGTTTTTATTAATTATATTTTTATATCATCAAATTTTATAGTATTTAGACTGTGTTCAGTCATGCCTAGTTCTATCAGCTCTGTGTGTTTCAGGCCATGGAAATGCTGAGGAAGCTCTTTCTTGCTGGGTGAGGCAGAGAGCCTCCAGTCGAGTTCTGGTGGTCACGATATTTTCTCGTGTTTGAATTCCCAGCTGGTGAACAGATGTGTTCAGCAGAGCCTCAGTTAGGTCACAGGGCTGGGGGTGTGGCTCAGTGGCAGAGCATTGGCCTTGCATGCACAAGGCCCTGGGTTTGATCCCTGGCACTAACCAAAAAGTTAGGTTAAACAAATAAAAGCACAAATTATGATTATATTGTGCAGATGGTAAAGCACAAGATTTACTTCTTTCCCAGAAGGGCAAGCTCAGCTTGCTCAGGGCTAACTTGTATGAAGTGTGGCTTCAATTCTCTGCATTGAAAAGCTCTGAGGCACAGGTGGACTAGTTAATGGCCAAGTTATGTTAAATAAACTTAAAAATACTATAGAATCAGTTAGACACATGTGAAGTCCTCATCAAAGATAAAGTGCCCTACCGCTGGGCATGGAGGATCATTGCGAGTTTGACACCAGCCTAGGCTATATGAGTGAGCTCAAGGCCAGCCTGAACTGCATAGTGGGACCCTGTCTCAGAAAGATAAAGTGTCCTGTATATCCTTATTTTCCTTCACTTTTGAACTTTTGACTTTTTGAGTTCCTGATGTTTTGAGTTTTACCTAAAAGTTCCACAGGTATCAGTTACCCACCCATAACTTTCACTGGATTTGGTCACTGTATACCAGTGGGGGTAAACTTACGACACATGTGCCACAGCAGGCTGTTTGTATCATTGAAAGTCCTTTATTGTGTTTTTCTTTTAAGACAAAACATGTTAATGCATGAGTTGTTATTTCTAAACTAAAACCTCAGTAATCAGGTTTAATTGCAGTGTTGGCACTTTGTGATAAATAAGTGGCTTGGGGTTGCAATTTGGGTGCTTGTCTCCAAAAGCTTTGCCAGGACTGCTCCGTGACGAACTCACCATTGTGTACAGTGTTGCCGGAGGCCTCAGAGTCAGCATGGCCAGGCCTCTGATATGCACTTGGAGAGTGCCACAGAGGTGGAGTCGGTCCTCACAACACATTCAGAGTGTGATTTGGAGACCCTCTGTATTCACTGCAGTTGCTTATCACCATCTAACCCTGGCTTTGTATAAATGGACAGATACTGGTTTAATGTCTGAGCTACCCAGCGTAAGCTTTGCTTTTCAGCCACAGATTATTTCTTTTTTCCCCTTGCCCCCAAGTTTGATCAGTTTGGGGCAGCTAGAGGCAGTACTGGTTTGAAGTCCCACAATAGGAAAGAACAATCAGTTGAGATCTGTAGCCTAGGTTTGCGCGGGTCCCCAGGGCTCTAGGACTGTCTTAGTTACTTTTTTCTCCTTGCTGAGACAAAATACTCAGCACTCAAAATTAAGGGAGGGGTTTATGTAGCTGGCAGTTTGTGGAGGTTTCAGTCCATAAGCAGCTGGTTCCAAGTCAGGGTGGCACGACACAGAGGCATCAGTTCAAGGTGGCAGAAGACAGCCAAAGCAGCAAGAGCGAAATGAGGAGTGGCAAGCCGCTTCTCCTCCCTTATGTTGTAAGCAAGCTACTGGCCCTCAGGTGGCCTCTGTGCCCTCTTGCACAGGCTCAGGATGTTACAAAGTGAGGGCCCCGCCCCCTGCTGAGATGCTTAGTTAAACTTCTCAAGTTGTCACCATGCATCAACCATCACTGCATCCTAGGGCTTAAACAGTTGCCCTAGGGCATGCCCTCCGCGTCCTAGGATGTAGAACTCCCGAGTCACTTGGTTAAGCCTGTAGACTCCTTATGTTGACACAATGTATCAACCGTTACAAGCAGGGTGCAGGCTTTGGGGGAGATCCATGCTGGCAGCTGGAAGCTTCAGGTGCCTCCTTCCCGGTTGCCTTCCTCAGGCCTTCCTGTAGCTGGCCATTGCAGGGAGTTTACTCGGGCACAAATCCTAATGCAAGGCCTCATTCCAAAGCAGAGCTGAGGTTTTTAGATAACCACATTAGAAAGAAAACAACATTTTTTTTTTTCTAGAGAAGATCTTTAAAGTCTTCTTAAAATTCGGCAAAAGAAACCCCATCGTTATTTGGGCAGCAGGATCTGGCAGGCAGAGCAGCTGGGCGGTGTGTGCCAGGACAGTTTGTATGGAAGCAGGGCAGACATGTTCCGGTAGAGCCCTGTCCCGCGCACAGTCAGTGCTACACTGCAAAGCTTGCCTGTCCTTCCAGGGTCCTCTAAGGTGACCAGATATTTTGTCCTGGAAGTTGAAGACTTGGGCTCCAGGTTCTGTGAGGACCTGGGTGTGCACTTGGAAAGGGAAAGGAATAATTTGTTTAAAATGAAGTCTGATTTATGGAGTCACAGAAGGGTTTGCATATTAAAAAATATTAAGGTGTCTTTCTCTAACCCTCCCATCCCCCTTATGCAAATCCTCAGAGGTCCTCAATGGTATGAGGGTCCTTGCTGTTGTTCCAGGAATGTCTGGGGGCACACTCATATTTAAATAAATGGTAGCATACATGTATTATTCTGCGAGATGTATAATTATGTGTGTATGTTTATAATGTGTAAAAGTTTAAACATTTTCATGGTCTGTCTTGGCCATTATTCAATATAATATTTATAGAACTTATTTTTTGTGGCTGTATAGCATTCCATTTCTTGGATATATCATAATTTATGTAAATAGTCCTCACAGAAGAGCATAGATTGTTTCCAAACTTTATGCCATTAAAACAATACTCTAATACAAAATTTAAAACTCTTAGATTATGATCTAGTTAATGGAGATTTGATGAAATATTTCTGCTCAATTTTTTAAAATTAAATTTTATTGATACACTTTAGATGTACATAATGTTCACGTTCATCATAGAGAATTTGTACCTGTACATAATGTAACTTGCTTTTTCCCCATTGCCCTATCTCCCCTCCCCATTTACAAAGCTTTGTTTTCATGTTGTCCTTCTTTTTTCATTTTTCAAATATTTTGCCTCCTTCTTTCCTTTCCCCTTCCCATCTTTCTTGTTCTCCTCCCATTTGAACATTTTCCTCCTATTTCAAAATACACTTTGGTCTTTATTTACACTTTTGGTTTCTCACATTAGAGAAACAATACAGTATTCAGGTACATGTGTCCAATTTATTTCACTTAAAAGTATGGACTCAAGGTATATCCATTTTCCTAGAAATGTCTTGAATGCATCCTTCTTTATGGCAGAGTAATACTCCATTATATAAAAAAACCACATCTTTATCGATTCTGCTGTTAATAGGCATTTTGGATGTTTCCAAGATTTGGCTATTACAAACTGGGCCACTATAAACATAGGTATGCATAAGTCACTGTGGTATGATGCTTTTAATTCTTTTGAGATACCCAGGAGAGGAAGGCTGGGTCAAATGGGTCCTCTGGTTCTAGTTTTTGAGGAATATCCAACTGATTTCCATGGTGGCTGAACCAGTCTACATTCCCACCAACAGCAGAAAAGGATTCCTTTTTCTCCACAACCTTGCTAGCATTTGTTATGGGTTGATTTCTTCATGACAGCCATTCTTTCCAGGGTGAGATAGAATCTCAGTGTTTTAATTTTCTGCTTAAATTTTCTAAAGCAGCTATTTCTTTTTTAGTATTTATTTTTATGAGTCCATGTTTGCAGTACATAATGATGGTGTTCATTGTGGGGAGCTGGTGTGTATACATGATACATCTTACTACTTTCTTTTTTTTCTCTCTTTTTTTTTTTTTTTTTTTTTTTTTTTTTTTTTTTTTTTTTTTTTTTTTTTTTTTTTTTTTTTTTTTTTTTTTTTTTGGTCTTTTTGAGGAAATGTCTCAGGCTGGCCTTAAGCTCACTTTGTAGCCCAGGCTAGTCTTGAATGCAATGATCCTCCTGCCTCAGCCTCCCAAGTGCTGGGGGGGATGGGGATTACAGGCATGTGCCACCATACCTGGTTTTCTTCTTTTTACATCTCCTTCCTTTCAGCTCTTTTCCCCCTCCATCTCTTGGTTTTCCTTTTCATTTATAAGAGATTTTTTATTTTGCACTTTCATTTATTTACACTTTGGGTTTCTCATGTATGAAAAACCATGTGATATTTAAGTTTGTGTGTTTGTTTGTGTATGTGTGTTTGATTTATTTCTCTTAATATTATGGTTTCAGGGTGCATCCATTTACTTCAAATGTCTTAAGTTTATCCTTCTTCAGGGCAGAGTAGTACTCCATTGTATGTAAATACCACATTTTCCTTATCCATTCATTTCTTGATGGACACAGAGGCAGATTCCAAGATTTAGCTGTTAGGAGTTGTGCTGCTGTAAACATGGGTGTGAATATATCAATGCAATAGGATGTCTTTATCTTCTTTGGGAAGCTACTTAGAAGGGGAATAGCTGGGTCAAATGGAATTTCCATTTTTAGTTTTCCAAGGAATCTCCACATTCATTTCCGTAGTGGTGGCACAAGTGTGAAAAGAATACTTTTGTGCATACCATTGCATGGGTTTTATATGTGTGAGTATGCCTATAAGATAGACACTGGAACTAACATTTCTAAATCCAGGGTATATATATACATTACACATTTTGATAGATTTCACTGGCTTACTTTTCTAGGTTTTTACACTAGTTTAAGCTGCCTCATCCTGGGCAGTGTATGACAGTGCCAGCCTGTTTTATCCAAAATTTGTCTGTGCAGTGTATTTCCCAATTTTTGATGTTTGCCAATTAGATAAGTAGAAAACTTATCACATAGTTTTTAATTTGCATTCTTATGAGTAGCATTGAACGTATTCTTGTCCCTGTGTATTTTCTTATTAGTGAACAGCTGTGTATTGTTTATTCATTTTCCTGTTGGGTTGTTAGCCTTTATCTTATTGATATGTTGGAACTATCTCTAGTTTGAGGAAATTAAAGCTATTTATATATTGAGAAAATCAGCTTTATTTGTATGACTTAAGTTAAAACTCTTTCACATTTTGATATTTGTCTTTGTGATGTTAAAAATTTTATTCTATGAAAAGTCTATCAATCTTTGTGACTCCTGGGTTTTTACATATTTACAAAGGTGTATATTATACATTCTCTGTATTTTCATCTAGCACATTTATACATTTTCTTCTCTAAATCTTCCCTCTTTACTTTGAAATAAGGTGAAAGGCTTTCTGTTTCAATGCCTGAAGGAGTTTTGGCTTTGAGGAAATGTTCGATTCCCATTTCCTACCCATGTCTCTTCTGCAGCAGCCAGCTGTGTGGCAGGTGGGAGCAGGCATCTGACAGCTGAGTGCAGGTGGAGCATATGCAGTGGCAAGTTGAACGGCAGTCACAGGGGATTGAGTCTGGTCAAGACATGTTGGGATAAAGTAGGGTCTGAAGTTGTAGTAAAGATGTTAAAAAGCCGGGCTTCGCGGTCAGCCCACGATAGACAGATACCAGGAGAGGTGATCTTGGCATTTCGAGAGCTCCGGCAAAGCCAAAGTCTTCCTCAAGGATTGGAGCTGTCACCTTCTCACCTGACGCAGCTACAGATGCCCCTGTTCCCCTCTGCCTTGGATAAGCAGCCTGATGCGCTGGTACAGTGGTTCTTAACCCTGGGACCTTCAGACTCAGTGGGTCTGGGCTCACATTTGGAAATGCCCAGGCTGAACTCCAATGTGCAGCCAGGCTTGCACACTGCTAGTGCAAGCTTGTGAAGCTGGTTTGCAGTCCCTTGATGTCAGAGTGGCAGTGAGCACGGTCTCTGGGCTGCCCAGCATGCAGCTATCCCACTCTGGGGTCCTGCTGGGGGAGGTTCAGGAGGTCTGGGGCAGGCTGCAGACCCTCATGTGCCGGCTTCTGGGCCACACTTGAGCGACTTGCGCTTGTTAGTCTCAGCCCAGTGCTGGCCTGAGCCAATGCACAACATCAGTCGTGTGTTTGTGCCGAGGCCCTGCTCTTTGGTGGAATTTGCTCAGTGGGCCAGAAAGAGTGCTTGGGTCAAGTGACATGCTTTCCATGACCTAGGAGCAGACTGAGCTGTCTACACTGTAGGCTCCCTGTGTGCTCACAGCCTCCAGCCCAGCCAGGGACCCCCATGCTCTCTGGAGCAGCAGTCTGCACTGTTTTGCTAAGACTCGCTTCCTTAGGGGCTGGGCCCGGGGCCCTCAAGTGGTGCAGAATTTAAGAAGGCTGAAATTGCAAACTACAGTGAACTGAAGAAAGATGCAGAGAAGCCATGGGGGTCAGGATTCAAGCAGTCGGGGCAGATGGCATAACCAGGGATTTGAGTTGATGCTCCTTGCAGGCCCGGATGGGCTGGAGAGCTGGCTTGGGCGAGTTCTCAGGCTTTCACATTTGTTTTTCTCTGAAACAGCGTCCCTCAACAGTGAAGAACAAAGCCTGCTTTTTTGCCTTGAATTAAAACAATGGAGGAGAAAGTGTCTTATGTGGAAGTCAGTGTTTGATGGGAAAAGTGCTAAAAGCCCTCCTTTTCCCAGCAATCTTTCCTCTTTTCATTTCCTGCTTTTTCCTTTCTTCTGCATCACCGAGGATCAAACCCTGTGGCCTGTGCATGTTAGACAAGTGCTCTGCTGCTGGGCTCCCCCAGCCCTCTCCTTTGTCTGCACTTAATTTTCAAGGCTATTCCTGATTGTTAGAAGATTGATACTGCACAGAGACTATTCACTACCAATGTGGGCTGAATCAAAAACCTTAGGCACCTCCCTGTGGATGATAATGGATAGTCTTTGGCACTACCTAAAATTGAAAATGACATCTCTCTTTATCTTAACTCATTGGAAAAGAGAATAGTAATTTGTTTATAACATAGGTGTTTGGGAGTTTTTCATTCACTTATTATGATCAAAGGAAATGTGTTTTGCATATGAACTCGAGTTTTACTAAATTGTATGTTTCCTTGAGAAGAGGTTGTATGATCATTGCTCAGGTACAGGAAAATACAAAAGAGAACGCTTTCTCTCATCACATGAATTGCATTTGTTGCACACAGTTTGGCTGTAACTGTTCTCTGAATATCATGAGTTTCTATTTTTTCCCCTATGCCTTACATTATTTTAAAATTGCAGACTGCCAGTACTATTTCTCACAAACATACGCCATTATACTTTTGTTGTTGGTAAATCTTTTACATAATCAGTTATTGGTTACCTGTCATAGTGAGAATGACAATGCAATACAGTAGAAATGTTCTATTTTTAAATTAATAAATAATATCTGTTACCTAATATCAGGATTATTTTGGTTACAAGCAACAGAGAACGGAATTCACTGGGTGACAGAGAGGAGTCTTGTAACTGAACAGTTGGAGGCTAGTACAAGCTTTGGCTATGGTGATTGTGACAGTGAGGTTTTTGTTTCTGGTCACAGTACCTGACACCACAAGTTAAAGGAGGAGAAGTTCAATTTGCCTTATGTTTCAAGGAGATTCAGTCCATGATCAGCTGGCTCCAAGGCAGGAGCCTCATAATAGGGGGTGTGATGGAGCAGAGCTGCTCCGTTTATGGGGACCAGGAAGCAGAGCAGGGACACCAGCACCAGAGAGGAAGGGCCGAGGGAACAGACCCAGGCTCCAAGGCCACGCCTCTGCGACCTCCGCAGAGATACTGCTGCGTTTCAGTAGCCCCTGAGTGGGTCCCAAAGCCGGTCAGGTCGACCTACTACCCTGCTCACTACAGGGGTGCAAAGTGTGCAGTGAGGCTACTCTCTGCATCCCGTCGCCGTGCAATGCTTCGCTGACTTTACTCTCTGGCTCCATTTAATTACGTAACGGCTGCTAGGACCTGTAAAATCTTCCTTGTTCAGGGGCAGTGGAGAAAGAGAACAGCCCTTTCACCTCATTCCTTAGGCTGATCCTAAAATGCACCACAGTGGCTGTGATAGATCAGTCGCCCTCCTAAGTCTCTGAGGCCAGTAATACTGAGGCCTTGATTGAGATGGGCCAGACTACCTGGGGGCGTC
Source organism: Dinomys branickii (assembly GCA_004027595.1). Classification (NCBI taxonomy): domain Eukaryota; kingdom Metazoa; phylum Chordata; class Mammalia; order Rodentia; family Dinomyidae; genus Dinomys; species Dinomys branickii. The sequence goes on along the minus strand of PVLD010007233.1, from coordinate 51,789 downwards.
TTGGAGCCAGGAGGCCATGCAGCCCTGACCAGGAGGAGGGAACGAGACTGTCTGCTTGTGCCAAGAAGAGGGTGGAGATTTGTTGTAGAAGCCACCAGCAGTGCGGAGGAGCAGAGCCACCACTACGTGTCTCCTTTTCCACCTAAGCCAGTGCTGAGTTTATGCTGGCTGAGTACAGGGTTTCAGTGGTAGAGACCCTCAGCAGGGAGCTTTGAGGTTAGATGGCACAGGGCTGGAATTTAAGACAAATGCATAACCTTAACAAAAGAATTAAGGACAACAGTGTTGGGTATCTGATAGTTTACCTTATAGTCAAGAATCATATTCAAAACACTGGTCATGGTGGGGCATGCCTGTAATCCCAGCTGCACAGGAGACTGAGGCAGAAGAATCTCAAGTTTCAGCCCAGTCTGGGCAGCTTAGCATGATCCTATCCTTAAATAAGTATTAAAAAGTGCTAGCGGTACGGCTCATGGTAGAGCACTTACCTACCATGTAAAGCCCTGGGTTTCATCCCCATTATAGCCAAAAACTTTAAAAGAATGCTATTTAAGATATTTAACAATATGTGGCGGAGAGATGACTTACCAGAATGAGTTGAATCCAGCAGGTCAGAACTGGTGCTGATTGAAGCAGGGGTTCCTAGAGAGTTCTGGCAAGTTGTCAGGCCAGCCTGCTGGGAGGGCTTGGTAAGGTGCTACTCATCTCTCTAAAAATGCCCTGACTCTGTTAGTTTCCCAGGGACCCAATAAGAGAGTACCATGCCCTGGATGAGTTAAAGTGGCGGAGATGTGTTCTCTCACAGTTCTGGAGGTTAGAGGCATGGAAAGAAGGTGTCAGCAGGCTCCCGGGAAGCACTCCCTTGCCTGCCCTCTCCCAGACCCCCCAGGGTCACCGGCAGTCCCTGGCATTCCTTGGGTTATAGCCGCACCACCTCAAACTCCGTTCTCACTTGGCTTTTTCCTTTCTGTGCCCACATTTCTGTATCCAGATTTCTCTCTTCTTAATAAAAAGATGAACCACTTCCTGCTTAACTGTTATTATTTTAATGCTATTACAATAGGAATGTTTGGGTAACAATTTGGTGGGGAATTAATATTCCCCAGCATGTGACTATGTGGGTGGAGAAGTATTACTTTCTTACATGTGACTTTATTGAATTTAGACAAATTTTGCCTTAAAAACAGAGCTGTTTTACAATTAGACATCATGCATTAGTGTATTTATTAGCAACGCAAAAAAGGCATGAGAAAAATACAACTGGTGAAGAGTTGGGAAACCACTTCTTACAAGGAATAAATGAAAATAGTGTTAATGATCTTCAGCTCTTTGAAGAACAGTTGTGAAGAACCTAGAGAGTAGAACTAGAAGCAATAAGCTAACATTAAAGCGAAGCATTCGACGTGGCCTAAGACAGAGTTTTCTCAATGTGGACCGCTAACATGGGAGGGAGGAAGAAGGGCAGGTTCCTTGACATGCTTGATTACCTCCTGACATTTCCTAGAGGTCCTGCCTTGAGGAGAAGCTGGAAACAGAGGCCCTTCCCAGCTTCTGGAGTTGTTACAAATCCCCCCACATTACCCTAAATCCATAACCCGTGAACATGGATATTATCCATGTGGCAAGATACCACTATATGTGTAAATGCTTTTTAACGCTGCCAACTGAAAGCCTGTCTGACCTTGGTGCTACAGACTAGAAGGACAGAGAAAGCCAGGGGTTAATTTGGAAGAAGGGAAACATTAGCAAATGTGGAAGGCAGGGGAAGGCACTGGTGTCTGTGGGGGAACACTGTGTGGGGTATATTGGACTGGTCTCTGTCTGTACCATCTCATCCCATTTACCGTGCCTGGAGGCTCCAGTTCACAGAGAACTTCAAGAAGCTGTGCTCTTAAGAGTGCCGAATTCTCAAGCTAACTGGTATTTTCTTATGTGTCCTTTGGTGGTGGAACACAGGACTGTTCTGATGGCTACATGTGCAAGACACAGCTCCAAGCAAAGGCAGTGGCGGGGTCATGTCCAGGCATGTCCACCAAGGTCGAGATGTGGCTTCCCACAGAGGTGAGTAGCTCAGCGCACCCATCTCCCAGGGCAGTCTCTGTGCAGGACAATTATGTTTTTTCTTTATTAAAAATTTTACGGAAAAGATAAAATTTCATTAACAAAATCATAGGAGAAAATTGTTAATATATTACATGTAGTTGCTCAGGGTACAAGATAAGGGCATAAAAAGTTTTCTGATTGATATTAGCACAAACCTTCCTTTTTAATGAATTAAGAGGCACTAATAACTGACTTGCATTCTTTCCCTTTTCCCTACTGTTCTTTCCTCTTTCACCCACCCGTGTTCCTTTTTCCTTTTGAACAGTTTCTTTCCTTTTCACAGTATCTATTGTACATTTTAAAACTTATGTCCTCTTTCAGTTTCTCACACTAGGGAGACAAGGTGATGTTTACACATGTGAATCTGAGTTATTTCATTTATTAGTATGATCTCTAGTTGCATCCATTTACATATAAAAGTCTTAAGTTTTTCTTTATGGCTGAGTGGTATTCCACTGTATAAAACTACCACATCCTTTTTAGCCAATCCTTGGTTGATGAGCATTTGGATTGTTTCTAAGATTTAGCTATTACAAATTGTGCTGCTATAAACATGGGTGCACACATATCACTGTGGTTGATGTTTTTAATTTTTCTGGGAAGATAACCAGAAGGGGAATAGCTGGATCAAATGGAACCTCTAGTCCTAGTTTTTTGAGGAATCTCCACACTGATCTCCACAGTGGTTGCCCCAGTCTACATTCTGACCAGCAGTGGAGAAGTGTTCCTTTTTCCCTACAGCCCTGCCAGCATTTGTTATTTGTTGATTTCTTGATTATAGCCATTCTTTCTGAAGTGAGATGGAATATCAGTGTTATTTTAATTTGCATCTCTCAAATATCCAATGATACTAAACATTTTTTCATATATGTACTTGTCATTTATATTTCTTCTTCTGAGAATTGTGTATTTATCTCAGATGCCCATTTTTGATTGGGTCTTTGAATTTGGGGTGGGTCTGTTTTGTTTTTTTTTTCAATTCTTTATATGTTCTAAATAGAAGTCTTTTGTCTGGGGGATAATGGGCTAAAAATTTTTCCCACTCTATGTGTTGTCTTTTCACTCTGTTGGTGATTTCTTTCACTGTGCAAAAGATGAGATTCTAGGTGTTGATTAATAGGATGAGATCCCAGGTGTTGATTCTTTGTAGCAATTCCCATGCATTTGGGGTTTTGTTCATGAATTATCTGCCTATCCATATGTCATCAACATTTGTACCTACTTTCACTTGTAGTAGATTTAGTGTTTTTGTTTTAATATTTAGATCTTCAACCCATTATAACTTTAGTTTAGTGCATGGTGATAGATGTGGGTCTACTTTTAGTCTTTGGTATATGGAGAGCCAGTTTTCCCAGCACCATTTATTAAAGAGGCTATCTTTCTTCCAGTGAACATGCTTTGCCCCTTTGTCAAAGATAAGATGGCTGAGTGTGTTTGTGGTTGTGTGTGCATCTTCTAATGTGTTCCACTGGTCCTCAGGTCTGGTTTTTTTTGCCAGTACCATGCTGATTGTCTCATAGTAGCTTAGTAGTATAATTTCAGGTCAGAGATTGTGATTCCTTTTGTCTTGACTTTGTTGCCTAGAATTGCCTTTGCTATTCTATGTCTCTTCTGGTTCAAGATGAATTTGGTTCAAGATGAATGTTTTCTCTAGATCTGTGAAGTATCCTAATGGTATTTTGTTTGGGATTGCACTAAATCTATATAACAATTTGGGGAGTACAACCATTTTTATTATGTTGGTTCTTCCTATCCATGAGCAAGGGGTACCTTTCCATTTTCTGGTATCCTCTATAGTACTTCAGAGTACTGTAATTTTCAATACATAGATACTTTACTTCCTTTGTTAGATTGATTCCTAAGTTTTTCATTTTTTTGGATGCTAATGTGAAAGGTGTGATTTCTCTAATTTCTCAGTGAGTTTGTTGTTTGTATATAGGGAATGCTATTACTTTTTGAGTATTGACTTTGTATCCAGCTGTGCTACTGAGTTTGGTTATTAAATCTAGAAGTCTTTTGGTGGAATTTTGGAGGTCTTCTATGTAGAGTATCATGTCATATGCGAATAATGATAATGTAACTTCTTCCTGTACTATCTTTATTTCTTTTATTTCTTTCTCTTGTCTAATTGCTCTGGCTCATGTTTCCAGAACTATATCGAACAGAAGTGGTGATAGTGGATATCTTTGTCTTGTTCCTGATTTTAGAGTGAAAACTCTTAGTTTTTGCCCATTTAGTATGATGTTGGCTATTGCTTGGCATAGATGGCTTATATAAAATTAAGGTAAAGTCCATCTATTCTGATTTTCTATAAGGTTTTTATCATAAATGAGTGTTGGACTTTGTCAGAAGCTTTTTCTGCATTGATTGAGATGATAATGTGATTTTTGCCTTTGGCTCTGTTGATATGGTGTATCATATTTATTAATTTGCATATTCTGAACCATCACTATATTCCTGGGATGAATCCCATTTGGCTATGGTATATAATCTTCTTGATGATTTGCTGCATTCTATTTTCTAGTATCTTACTGAGGATTTTTGCATCTATATTCATTAAGGAGACTGACCAATAGTTCTCTTTTTTTGGTTGGGTCTTTCTCTGGTTTTGGTGGCAGGGTAGTACTTAGCTCTAGGAATGATTTAGGGAATATTGTTTCCCTTTCAATTTCATTAAAGAGTGTAAGGAGTACTGGTATTAAATCTTCTTTAAATTTCATGAAGAATTCAGCAGTGATTATCAGGACCTGGGGTTTTCTTTGTTGGTAAATTTTTAATTGCATTTTCAATTTCATTTACTGATATTGGCTTATACAGAATTGTTATATATTCTTGATTCAGCTTTGGTAATTTATTTATTTATTTATTTATTTATTTATTTTTTTGCGGTACTGGGGATCGAACTCAGGACCCTGTGCTTGCTAGGCAAGTGCTTATTCCACTGAGCTATACCCCCAGCCCAAGCTTTGGTAATTTATATGTTTCTAGGAATCTGTCCATTTCTTCTGTGTTTCCCATTCTATGAGAATAAAGATTTTCAAAGTAGGTATTGATGATCTTCTGAATTTTCCCAGGATCTATAGTGATTTCACCCTTTTGATTTCTCACTGCATGAATTTGAGTCTTTTGTCCCCTTTTTTTGATAAGATTGGCTAAGGGTTTATCAATTTTATTTATTCTTTCGAAGAACCAAGTCTTCATTAATTCTTTATATTGTTTTCTTAGTCTCCATTGTGTTAATTTCTGCTCTGATCTTTATAATTTCTTCTTTTCTATGGGCTTTGGTGTTGACTTCCTCTTCTTTTTCTAGAAGCTTGATGCTAATAGCTAGAAGTTATTATATTGTTTATTTGTGCTCATTCTGTTATGCTGGTGTGAAAATGCACCACCATAAATTCCCCCTTAGTACTGCTTTCATTATGTCCCACAGGTATGTTGTATCTGTATTTTTTTATAATTGTAGATATTGTTTTAATTTCTTTTTTAATTTCATCTATGATCCATTGGTTGTTCAGGAGGATGTTATTTGATTTCCATGTGTTTGTGGAGTTTTTGTGGTTTCTTTTGCCATTAATTTCCAATTTCATTGGACTGTGGTCAGATAATATATTTGGGATACTTTCAATTCTTTTGTATTTACTTAGGCATGTTCTATGGGCTAGTATATGGTCTGTTTTGGAGGACATCCTATAGCAGGTGAGATAAACATCTACTAAGTTCATTTGTTCACAGGTTTGGTTTAGTTCTGATATTTCTTCGCTGATTTTTTTTTTTTGGTTGATCTACCTATACATTTACAATTGTGTTATTACTCATTTGATTTTTCATGTCTATTAATATGTGTCATATAGTTGGGTGCTTCCATATTTGGTGCATACATATTTATGATTGTTATCTCTACCTCTTGAAGTTTTCACCTAACAAGTATGTAGTGACCTTCTTTATCTCTTTTGATCATTCTTGGCTTGAAGTTCAGATTGTCTGCAAACAGAATAGCTACCTCTGCATTTTTCTGGATTCTTGTTGTGTGGGGTTTTGTTTTTCATCCTTTGACTTTTAGTACATGATTTCTTTTTGAGTTAGAAGCTAGTCTATGAAGTTCTTTTTGAGTTTCTTGTATACAGCATACTGTTGGATCTTGTTTCTTGTTCCATTATGCCAGTGTTTCTTTTGATTGGTGAATTGAGGCCATTTACATTGGGTTATAACTGATATGTACTGGCTTGTCTTTGTCATGATATTTTCCTGCTGTTGGCTCCCTGCTTTCCCCCTCTGTTTAATTGCTTACTCTGACTGGTGGTTTCTTTCTGTTGTTGTTCTTGGAATTGTGGTCATTTTTATCTCTGTCTAGACTACCTTTCAGTACCCTTTGTAGTGTTGGTTTGGTGGTCATGAATTTCTTCAGTTGTTCTTTGTCATTAAGGTATTTATTTCTCCGTTAATTTTGTTCCACTTACTATGCACCCCTGTGGTCTTTATCTTGTTCCTGGTGGTTCCAGTTAGTGCTCTGGTTGTTCAGGATAATTTAAACATGCAAATGTTTAGATAAATATGTATTTTCAAAGATCGACACTAATGGACTCTGAGCTAGTTGTTGGGAGAGAAGTGGACATTTGTGAAGAGCAATTTATTTCTACAATACTGAAAGCAGGAGTTGTATGGTCCACTGCAAGTCTACTTAAGTATATTAGACATTCACATTCCTGGCTTCTTTTGTGTGTGAAGACCACAGATGCTTTCTCTTGCCTCCTGACTCTCCTCTAATGAAATTGTCCCAGCATAAAACAGAGACTTCTGTCTTTGCTGCTTAATATTTGGCTGGAGACCTCTTTGTCCAGTCTGCCTTTACACTTTTTCCTTAGGCATGGAATCTGGGCCTCATTCCTTAGGGAATTTTAATGTTCACTTGAAAAACTTATGATTAAATTTTATTAAAGTGGTTATAGCTTAGTGGTTTTTCACATTCATAAATGCAGGCTTTCATAGTTCTCTTTCATTGCTTTATGTTGTTCCATTCTATGGGTGCACCCTAGTTATGTGGGGCTCCTGTAGACAGAAAACACTTGGATTTTGAAGTCAATTGGTGAGAACCTCATTGTTTCAGCACAAAGGAAGAAATCACTACTGCTTGAATTCTGAGCATCCTGGTCAAATGGAGAAGAGATAGCTTGGTGTAGAAATCGTTCTCTAGCTCTCTTCAATCAGGTCCATTTGGCAATCAGGCATTAATCCTTGCCCTTTGCCTGATGCTGGCTTGGAAATCCTCTTCTCCAGTAGGATTTGATCTACAAATTAGTCTAGAGCATGGTGTGCTTGGTGGTAAGCTGAGTGTTGCAGGATGGGTTTGATCTTGCTTAGTACTTCATGCCTGAAATAGCCCACATCAAATCTGAAACCAAGCCCATTAGGAAACTTCTGTTCATTATATATTAACTTTAAGATGCTTAAAAATTCACATAGAAATGATGACTAAGGAGACGAATTGCTAGCTTTTGTCTAACACAGTAACAGAGATTGTAAAGCACTAGAAGTTCATGCTGACAGTGTGAAGGAGCTGATCAACATTAACTTTACAAAGTTTGGAATCGTGCATGTGCTATGTATGCATGCTCTCGTCCCAGTCTAGGAATTTAGTCTCATAAGATACACATTTTCCTTACATTTTTATTTCCAAATTTTTCTAATGAATTTCAACCTATGGGAAACTTTGAGAGTGTTTGGGGGAGGATGTCCATATATTAACCTCCTCGAGTCTACTACTGAGCTTGAGCTTGCTTTATGTGTCTGTCTATCTCTCAATACATGTTTTTGGATGCCACCATTTTTACCTCAAAATAGATTGCAGGCAAAATGCTCATAAGCTAACGAGAAATGTGTGTGCAGATTTGTCTGCATCCATGTCACCATTACTTGTGAAAGGAAAGATGGAAACAACTTGGATGTGTGTCGGCACCGTGTCGCTTCAGTCAGCCCCTCCTGTCACTTAAAGTGGTCCTCTCCATGGCTGGTGTCATGCACTTACTGCTTCTTAAGGGCATACTTCTTCCTTAGAATAAAACCCCAGAGAGGTAAGGTGGCTTATAGGTATCTACAACCTGAATAAACCTAGTTTGATGTCCCTCAGAACTGGCTCACCCCCCTATGTTGATTGAAGCTGGGTTATCAGCTGGGCTACTTAGAATGGATTGACTTCTAGAAGAGTTTTGTTGCTACTAGAATAGTATGTTTCCTCCAAGAATTAATATAGAGAAATTAAGGATGTTTGCGGAGAGTAGTGGGTTTTCAGTAGTTTATGTTTGGAAGTGTCACTCAGGAGTGGAACCTGCTGATAAGCCCATACGTCTGCAGCCAGCTGCATGTGCTCTCTGGGCCAGTAACTCCTAGGAAATGTAGGCGCTGCACTGGGGTTAGAGCAGCAGCACAATCTGAAGACAGACTTGAAGTTCTGTTTAGTAGTTCTCTCAGCTTGTACCAGCAAAGCAGCCTTGAGTAACTGATTTCTCATCCCTAATAGTTACTTGAGTGTGTGTGTAGCTGCATGTGTTTTGAGAGTGTGGGATAAAATAAGCATAGAGTACTGTTTTCTTTTAGTATTTTTAAAATTAAGTTTATTGGTACATTTTTAAAATCAGATTTTATTGGTCCATTTTAGATGTACATAAAGGTCACATTCATCCCAGGGAATTTATACTTGTACATGGTGTGTCTTGATTCTTCTTTTTCCCCATTCCCTCCACCTCTCTTCCCCTCCTTATTTACAAAAGCTTTGTTTCCGTTTCTTCCTTCTTTTCTTGTTTTTTCTTTGCCCTTCCTTCTTTTCCCTACCCCTCCCTACTTGCCTCTCCCATTCTATCATTTTCTTCCTATGTCACAATATCTATTATACATTTTGGTCCTTATTTACACTTTTGGGTTCTTAAACCAGAGAAAAAATGTGATATTTACATGTGTGTCCACTTTTTTTCATATATTTATTTGCTGTTTGTGTTTCTTCATCTGAGAAATTTGTATTCATCTCAGATGCCCATTTTTGGATTGGGTCTTTAAATTTGGGAGGTCTGGTCCTTTGAATTCTTTATATGTTCTACATGTTAGTCCTTTGAGGAACAGCTGGCTAAAATTTTTCCCAGTCTGAGTTGTCTTTTCACCCTGTGGTTGATTTCTTTTGCCATGCAAAAGCTGTTTAATAAGATGAGATCCTCGGTGTTGATTCTTTGTAGCATTTCCCTTGCAGTCTGGGTTTTGTTCATGAAGTTTTTGCCTATCCCTGTGTCTTCAAGAGTTTTATCTACTTTCTCTTCCAGCAGGTTTAGTGTTTTTGTTTTAATATTTAGATCTTTGATCTATTTTGACTTTAGTTTAGTGCATGGTGGTAGACATGGGCCTAGTTTTTGGCATGTGGAAAGCCCGTTTTCCCAGCACCATTTATTTAAGAGACTGCTATTCTTCCACTGAGACTGTTTGGGCCCTTTTCTTTTAATTTTTTTTTTAGTAGTACATGTTTCCATTTCATAATGATCACATGCATCCTGAGTAGTTGATACACGTAGAGAACACATCTTAATTCTTTTTGTGGTCCCATTCTCCTCCCTTTTTGCCCCCTCCTTCCATCTCTAGTTCCTCTCCCTATTTGCAAAAGATCTGTCTTCCTGTTTCCTGTTATCTATCTTTTAGTTTCCTCTTTAATTTTTATACTTTGGGTTTGTCTTATAGGAGAAACTACAACATCTGTGCCCGTGTCTGACTTATTTCACTTAGCACTGAGGTCTCAAGGCGCATCCGTTTTCCTACAGATGTGGGCTATTATTAACGGTGATAAAATATCCCGTATTTATGCAATGAAGGGCTGGTTTTGGGTGGAGATACAGGAAGTGGAGACTCTGTAATCCTTCCTTCTTTGTTGTGTTCTCCTCTTGCCTTTAGGGTTCAGGAATAACCTCAAGTTGGAAGATCACTCTTCTGTCCACCACAGCCACCTCATGTCTCAGAGTTGTTCAGAGATGGCTGAGGAGGCCTTCAGGGCTCAGCAGTGGTGTGCTGACTGGGACAGATAATTAATTTCACGGACCTGCGCACATGACTCTCACTTCCCTACATTGCGACCAGACAGAGTTGTATTCTGAAATCCTTTCCTCCTTTGTCGTAGATCTATTCATAAATTTTGTTCAGAAGTATCCTTATAGATATGATGATGTGAAATTTGCTATTTTTCACCTTTAGAATTCTTAGAATTAATTTTTTCATCTTAATAGACAGTCTCTTATTTGTGGTATCAGTAGAAAATGTGTGTGTATGTGTATGTGTATATATATATGTGTATATATATATATGAAGTGGAATGTAATTAGATGAGGAATTTAGTTTGCTTAAGTGCAATGGACTGTTGACATTTTAAGAATTCCATATTTAAGCAGATTTCATGAAGAGGATTGATTGTGCTCATAACCAACAGAAGAACTCAAGGGATGTGTAATTTTAATTTGTGAAAATTATCAATTTAAGCTATGAGCATATTTATAGGATAGAATCTGACAGTCATGAAAATTTACTGGTAGTTTTGTGATAACTAATGAACTTTGTGACCTTCAAAGCAATTTTTAAAACAGTGTTCATTTTCATTTCAAGTATTGCTTATCAAAAGATGCTTCAACTTTGCTGGAGAGACAAATTCTTAGTAACTACGGTCTGTAACCAATGTTACATAAACATTGGTTTGTGTAAAATCTGTCACCCATTGTCTTAATCTTAAAAATATAGAGGTTAAGGGCTGAAATATTTTTTCATGTAGTTAACTGTATGGGTAGGTACCGAAACAACACTAGCAAAGGAGTGCGGATAGATACTGGCTCTACGGTGGACTGCAAGCTGGAGGGGAGGTGCTGTGGACTTAGTACTTCTGTTCGCTTAGCCCTGATCAACATTTTTATCTGTGACTTTGACGTATTCTGTTTTAACAATCGTTTGTGTCAGTATTAATGCTTTTGTGTACTAACATTTTAATCCTCACAAAAGAATACTTATAATGACTGTTTATTGATTCTCTGTTATGTGCCAATGTTTCTTATTAGTTCTTTATTTTCTTATTTAATCCTCACAAAACCAAACAGTAGATATTACGTGACTAATTCCTGGATAATGTTGGTGAAGTGGCTGGAAACGGTGTTGCTGATAACAGAAAGGACAGCACCTGACTTTATGGAGCACTAAGTGCTGGCGCTGCTCTGAGTGGTTTGCCTGCATGAGTCCCTTTCTCAGTGGGAAACCAACATACCGGGTGGGAAGTTTCACCAACGACCGTAGCGAGGAGGCCAAGTTCCTGCTCTGCTCTGCTAAAGCATGACGTACTCTTGAGTGGGTGTCCTAATCACCGGGGGGCTTGTTAAAGGGAATTACTAAATTGTCTAATGATTTGTTCACACAAATGCTTGGGCCCCACCCCATAATTTTTGATTCTGTAGATGTGGAGTGGGGCCTGAGAATTTGTAGTCCTGAGGGAGGACTGAGGGGGGCTGAGGATGCTGGTTCAGCGAACACACTTTGTTTGGGAAGCACTGTGCTGTTCCAGAACAGAATGCTTGTCACATTTGAGATGCTGCCTTGCTGTGCTTGTTTGGGGCGTGATGTGTGCAGAGTCAGTGTCAGTCTTGATGGGAACGGTGTCTGAGAGATTGAGGTGGGGGGTCCTGCTCAAGTGACTCGAAGGGATGTGGTGCTGGGTAAGTGGACGGTGGAGGCAGAGCAGAGTGGGGTGAAAGCTATGGGAGGAAGTGCTGTCCACTGGAGATTGTCTTACTCTGATCGCCTGGGAAGCTACACAGCACAAAGCTTAGCACGTGACTAGTCCCACTTTGTGAAATGGAGACCCGCCTTTTGTATGCTGTAACCATCACTGACATGCCAGTTGTTACTCCAAGTGTGGTGAACATCACTTCCCAAGCCAGGTGGCTCCAGTTTTACTGAGGAAGTCTTCAGAGAAGCCACCCTCTGCAGGTAGCAAGGGATAATTACATATGGATGGGTCTGCCTTCCCATGCCAAGGGGAGGCTTCACCAGACAGTGCTTCATTTGAGAAAGAGCTAGTAATTTTAATTGATTTCAGGCCAACATAAGCAAAGAGAGTGCTAGGAAAACTAAACTTATTGGAATTAAATCTGCATTAAGTGGGTCTCATATGTGGCTGGGAGAGCCCAGGAGGTCCCAGAGACCCTTACAGGGGATCCACAGAGTGAAAACTAGTTTTATAATAACATTAATATAGTATTTGAATGTTTTTACTCTCATTCTTCCCAAGCTATCCAGAGGCTACTTGATATGTGATGTTGCAGCAGACTGAATGCCAAAGCAGATGCAAGAATCCAGCTGTCTTCTAGCAAGCCAGACATTAAAAAGACTCGCAAAAATGTGCAACAATGCCACTTTTCTCACTCATTTATTTTGCTTTTGAAAATACACTTATTTTCATAGAAACATTCTATTCTGCTAACAGTTATTTTCAAATGAATTCATAAATAGCCTTTTAACTTGAATTTTGGTTTCTAATACAGTTGATAGCAGCAGATAACTTGCTTAAACAAAAGTTCATTGGGATCATCAGTAAATTTTAAAATGATGAAAGAATCCTGAGTGCAAAAAGTATGAGAACCCTGTTCTAGACCAAGGAAGTGTTACTTGTGAAGAATATTGATAACTAGTATAAGTAATAAACTCATACATAAATAAGAGATAAGTAAATCACAAATACAAGGACTGATCAAAAAATATGTGTTTAAATTTTAAAAGTATCACAGTAAAAGACGTATTGCCATTAGTACCTCTCAGAATATCGAATATCCTCCTGCACTTCGGATATGCTCAGCCCATCATTCTTGCCTGAAGCCACTCTAGAATCCTCTTTCCTGAGTGTGTTTACAAAGTATAATAAAAAAAATATGGTGAACGCTACCCCTGCGTGCCAACCAGTGGAAAGGCAGCTGATTAAAACATGATGCTGTGCATCTTCATCCACCTTATTTGCTGGATCTGGCCTTGACACTTCTGACTCTTCCACAATGTCAACATCTCCATGAAAAGCAAATGTTTTAAACCTGTTCAGGACATTGAGGCAGCCAAGACAGTGCAAGTAAAGACACTCATGAAAGAAACCTTCCAGAGCTGCTTCAGAAAGTGTCAGAATAATCGGATAAATGGGGGGCAGAACTTTGAGGGAAATTAATGTCAGTGATCTTTTGCTGTAATACATTTAAAAAAATTTATTAAATGTTGACCATAATTTTTGATTACCCTGTAGCATTCATCCATGCAGAGGAGCTTGCCATCAGTAATTGCTGTGCTTTAGAAACATATTATCATGAGACATATTTGAAGGTGCTGGAATGTGAAAGTGGAACAGAAAATCTAGGAAAGTTAGGTCTCTTCAGATGTCTGGAAGGTTTTCTTGTGGAGAGAATGTAGATTTACTTTGTTTCTTAGGTTAGAACTAGTTCCTGTCTCTGGAAATATTCTAGACAGATTTCTCTAATGTTTAGTGTTCCGTGCAGTGAAGTTGGTCAACTTGCAAAGCTGTGAGCTCCTGCTCCTTTAGCGGAGACGTTCAGCCACAGATGTGACAGCTCCCTTTCTAGGACAGCGTTACAGACTGAAATGCCCAGAGCTCAAAGGACCAGGTAGATGGTAAATGAGCAGAGCGTGGAAGTGGAGAGGCCATGTTTTCTCCAAAGGGCAAACATACAGCTCCAGGTGAACTTGATAGAAGGCAGAGAGAGACCTCAAGCTTTGAGGGTCATAGTTTTAATTAAAAAGTCCTTTACAGCCCAGCTAGACTCTGTTTATGGGTTGCTAATGGTACTCAAGTCATTGTCAGTTTTATAACCTCTAGTTTCAAGTATTTCAGAAGGGATTTGTTAGAAGGCTGAGTTAGGGGAACTCTAAATTTTCCTTAGAATTTAATGACCCACACTTTCCTATGTATACTGTGCTCATTTTAAGATGTTCAGAAAAGAATGCTTCTGCTATACTTTAAACATTTTTTTGAATTTAATTTTGGCCTTGCCTGGTATTAGAAACTCATTCACTTTTATATTCTATCCTCAAACAACAGCCTTGATTATAGAATTGTAGCTAGCTTCATGATTTTTGTGTCTATGAAACTGCATACAATGATACATAGCTAATTATTGGACCCATAAAAATTGAAGCGAAATATAATGGAAAGTGAAATCATTTGTGAAAGTCAAAGTCTTTATCTTGTTGAAATTTTTAAAAAATAATTTAAGTGAGAGTTAAAAGAATGAGGTGATAATCAGAAATCAACTAATATATTGGACTTTTTTAGTGCTGGCTTTGGTAACAGGAGTTCTTATGGGTTAGTCCTATTGGATAAGATTTTTGTTGAGAATAGTATGATTTGCTTGCGGTATTCTGAATTTGTGAAATAACAAGAAAGATTGCGACAGTTTTTGAACAAGATCTTTTCTTTATGGTGACTATTGCATTGGTTTAAAACCCTCTAAATATAAACAAATATTTTCAAAAGGAGCCAACCTAAATACCACTGGTCCTTGAGATGTCTTATTTTATGTGATATTCATTTCCATAAAATGGTGTTGGTGCTATATTTTATCGATTTATGGATTTTTTATTAAACTGAAGATTTTCACGGAGAAACTAAGATACGATCATTTAATACTAGTGGCAAATGACTAACACTTGGCCCACTTTATTGAACATGAGTTCAATGAAGCCTCATTTCTATAAGTGAAACTATAGTTTGAGAATGAAAGTATATGTTCCATTTAGATAATTTTGGATAAAAATTAGTCCTTACTGACCTTTAAATTTATGTGTATGTCTTGTTGCAAAATAAGTGCTAAACTTTGAAAATATTTTGTAAAATTCTAAATTCACTTACTGGCTGATACAGACTAGAGAGATTAGAGTGAAGGAACAAGGCATAACCTTTGTGTGGAAGGAAACAGTGACTATGGAACAGAGATGTTGATAGTAATAAGGAGTAAAATAATTTTAATAAATGCTCAGAAGACAAAAATATCTGAATCTTTCCTGTATGTTTTCCTAGCTGGCATTACTTTGCATTTTTTTGGTTCTAACTTCGTTTATGAAATTTTAATCATTTACATAAGATAGAGATGCCCCAGATTTTGCCCTTTGATCGGTACAATCCAGGTAGCATACATATTGGCTTTAAGTTGGTCAATAATTTTTGTATCATTGCAGTTTGGACTGTTCTTTCTGAAGTTTGATTGCTAAATTTCCGTTTCTTCTTTTTGCAGAGGTATCAGAGATGGGTTCTGAGCCTGTTTTATTTATTCATTACTCTCCTCGTTTCCTTAGAGCCTCAGGATGCACCTTCAGATTACATTTTTTAAAACTATGAAAATGATAGAGTCATAAAAATCACAATAGTATGCTACTGGGGAAAAAAAAGAAAAGAATTTTGTCCTAAGGCCTTGTAGTTCACTAACTGAGACTTTCCTTGGAGCAGGGCAGGTAGAATATTATAGAGAGCGAGGCCTTCAACAAAACACAACCCGTCATAAATTCCCTGAAGCGTGGAGCTGGGCGTCAGCAACAGGAGATGATCTCAATTGCCAAGGAACATACCTAGAGAGTGATGATCCTCTGAGGTAACCCGAGCTTCAGATACAGTCATGTGCCCTCAGGATCGTACTAAGTGGCTTCTACGATGAGTCCTATTTTGTACGTCCAAAATAGACTCGTACGTCAGAGTATTCATTTTTTTTTTCATAATGGAACAAATGACAGGCCACAGTTCCCAGTAAGTGCTAACGATTTCACTGTAAAGCAGCTGCTATTTTTAGACTGAAGTATAGATGTGGTGATAAATGTAAATGACGAGAAATAAGCATGATTACCTCTAGGATTTGGAAATGTGATTATTAAGGCAACATTAAAATACCAGAAAATCTGTTATGTTTCCATGCAAATGGGAGCCTGTGTTGTAGTCACTTGGTATTTATTGACTGCTTTGATGAATTTAATGCTGATAAGATAAGTGGGTTTTTAAAGGAGGTCACTACTCATGCAGCAGACTGCAAGCCCTACTTTACGCTTTTCTTAAGTTTTAGGAAAGGTCAAGGACAAGGTAATTGAAAACGTTAATATGTGCCCTAGGGTGGTGTGGTGTTGAAAGGGGAGGGTATGGAATGTTCTGGAAACAGTCATGTCCAACTAGGGCTTTGAAATCTAGTGAGGCTGGGGCTTATTTCACTAGCTGCAAGATTTATTATACGAGATGTATCTCTTTAGTGACTGTGTAAGAGAAGTGTGTGTACTCTTAGAACTTATCAGAGAGCACATAGAGCTCTCTAATGAGGCCTGTGACTTTGGGGTCTTAAGTATAATCTGGTCTCTGCTGTGAAGCCAGGAAGTCTCACAGAGAAGCAGGTCATGTCTGCCTTTTGCTGTCTTCTTCCCACTCTAGCCCCTTGGCATCTGAGTAATAATGGCACAGTGCAAAATTTAGAGTGTGTTGAATTCCATGAGACCCTATAATCCTAAATGGCTTCTTGTTTTGTTCTTTATTTTGTTACTGTTGTTGTTTTGTTTTGTTTTGTTGAGACAGAGTTTCAAATGTTGTCCAGGCTGGCCTTAAACTCTGTATTCAGGCTCCCCTTGAACTCCTGGTGATCCTCCTGCCTCAGTCTCTCGAGTGCTGGGATTACAGGTGTGCACCTCCATGCCTGGCTAACGTAAATAGCTTCTTAAGGTCACTTTTACTTTTGAAATTCTCTGCATTCTGTTCCCCTTGGCAAAAGAAAGAGAATATGCTTTGAGAGAAATCAAGGAGAGCAAAGCCAGATAGGTCATTAATTCTCCTTTTATTTATTCAGGCGAGCGGAATAGCTTTTGTAAAGACACCTGCCGTAACTATTGTATTTAGGGTTCAGAGTGTGGTATATCAGAAAGGATTTTTTTGTGTGCTTATTTCTAGTGTTGATTTTTTTTTAAATCAAAAGGAAGGCCATTTATAGTAGCAGCTGTGTACCTACAAGAACACTGTGCTGCTACTTCTGTACAAAAATCTAACGGGGCTGGGAGGGTAACTTAGCAGGACAGGGTGTGCTCAGCATGTGCCAGGCACTGGGTTCAATCCTCAGCACCCAAAAAACAAGACAAATTTTCAATGTGAGATCCTTATGTGCACTTGTAAAGTCTAAACTAGGAAGCGATTATTTCTACAGAAGGATGCTTGGTGCATTATTTTAATTGCCCTAATTATATATTCCTCCCATTTCTTTAAACGAATTTAAGCTGCATCTTGTGGTACATCTTTTTAAAGGACATTTATTGGATTGACTGGAGGTTTCAGACTTTTATATGAAAAATTTTTAATAGAGAATTTCAGAGCAGGATGTCTTGATTTTATTATCAAATCTGAAATAAATGAAAGTGAAAGCACTACTTAGTACTTCTTGATTTTTTTAAAAGCCAGTGGAAACTTGACAGGAGGAGAGAGATGTATTGCTTAGACTATATTACAGTGAGATATGATCTCACAAAAGTTTAAGTGAGATCTAAAACATGAATTTTATAAGTTACTTTATTAATTATATTTGAGATTCTTGTTCTTCCTTAGTTAAATTGAAAAGGTTAATTTAAAAAATATTCTACAGAGTACTGTTTTTGATTGCATACATGGGACGTGGGAATTTTGGTAATATCCCTCCATATGGTCCCTGCAGCTTTCCTTCTCTAGAAGGTGTCACCTGCTGCTGGCTCTGAGCAAACCCTTAGTGTAGGTGTTCCGGCCAAGTGTGGAGAGGACCTGCATGTAGCTCCAGCTGACCTCAGGCAGCCTTGGGACAAAGGGTGCACGCTCATCTAGGTTCACGAGAGGATGCACTGGGAAGAGAAGTCAAGCTGCAGTGCTGCCCAGGTAGGGTGGTACAGCAGCCTGGGAGACTGTGTCTGCTCTCTGGGCTCCAGTTGCATGACCTAGCTTATTTTGATGAAAAGAAAAGTAGTTACCTGCAAGTGACAAGATCTGTTCTTAATGACTCTTCTGAAGGGACGTTATCAAACGCCCTCTTCCCAATGATTATTTATGGCACAGTTTGCTGTCAACCCTTCTCTAAGTTTGCTGTGTGTGAATTCAAAGGAATGCATGTGATACCTCATGTTCTGAGATCATCCTCTCTGCTTACAACTTACTTTCGAGTAGGTTTGTGCCTCTTCCCCTCAGAACGCGCTCTGTGCACTCTTTCTCTCCTGAGAAGTTGATACCCCTTAGTGATATCAGGCCTCTTTTTATTTCTCCTGCCTTCTTATGTAATCTTGACCTTGGCCATTTCAGCCATTCCCACGATACAGAGGATCTATGGCCCTGGGCCCCTTACCTTGATGCCATACCTAACTGCTGCTGGCCATACCTCTCTTCTTTCCCTTTCTGCCAGATTGTGTGGGTAAGTAATCTGTAGTACCTTCAGCTTTTTTAACATTCATCCTGACTTCAAGTCTTTTTCTCTTGACTTCTATTAAAATCAAGTCATGAAAAATAGCTTCCATCTAGACAACTAGTTGCCTTGGACCTCACGTGCTTGCTGTTCATCCTCCTTATCTGCGTTGCAGTGTTTGACCCTACTGACCAAGCCTTGCTTCTTAAAATTACCTCTTCATTTTGTCTGTGGGACCCTAGAGACAATGAATTCTTTATATTCTCATTTCTAATAGGTCATTTTTACTTTTATGCACCACAAAGGGTTGAGCCCAGGCCTTTGCCCAGGCCAGGGATGGTAGTACCATTGAGCCACATCCTCAGCCCTCACAGATGATTTTAACTTTTATTCTATAGCACAATTCCAATATCTCCTCTAAAATTAGTGTTCTTGCGAGAGGGCTGGTGGTCAATCCATGCAAGTCAGAATGGATCCAGAGGGGTAGGTTGGTGCTGTGATGACAAACAGTCAGGAGTCATGAATACAGCACTAGTCACAGGGGGCCTCGGGCAGTGAGCGCAAGTGAAGTTGATGT
This sequence comes from Dinomys branickii, assembly GCA_004027595.1. Classification (NCBI taxonomy): domain Eukaryota; kingdom Metazoa; phylum Chordata; class Mammalia; order Rodentia; family Dinomyidae; genus Dinomys; species Dinomys branickii. The sequence goes on along the minus strand of PVLD010007233.1, from coordinate 32,676 downwards.
GTGCCATAGCTTTCTAGTGTGACAGCTGGTGCTGGTAGATCAGAGTGACTTAAAAATACATGGTTGTGTCACCTTGGGCAAAAAACACTGCTTTGGACTCTAGTAACAAGAAACTTGGGGGCTGAGGATAGACTCTTGTCAGTCTGTGTGTCTGCCTAAGACCTCATCAGCCAATCCTGGCTTTCCCAGTGACTCTCAATACCTAGGAGAGAGGTTGCAACACGTCGGGGTGCCCTTGAAGTGGGATGCCAACTTAAAAGTCTCTCAAGTGATACTCTTCTGTGACACCAAGTGTTGGGGTTAACCTTTGTGCCAGCGGCTGCAGGTAGGAGTGAGTATAGATGACAGATCTGGTGGCAAGTGGGGCTGTGGACTAGAGAAAGGAATTTGGCGGAACATGAAGGCACTTTGTTGTGACTTTAGATGGGTCCAGAGGTCCTGGGTTTGGGGGAGGCTTTGTCTGAATCTTTTCTGCTGTGGGGTGGGAGCGTGCTTGTGGTAGGGCATAAGCCAGGCTGCTGGTGTGTTGTTAGGTTCCTGAGGCTGAGACTCCTGGTCAAGTCAGAGAGTACTGAGTATCAGTGGATAAACCAAGTCAGAATCCACTAAGGAAACCTGAGATGTAAATGCCAGGAAGGGCCCAAGAATTAGAGGGAGCAATGACATCAAGGGTCTGGAAGATGAGACTGCAGTGAAGTTGTGGAGGGGAAGGTGGATGATTGTTCGACTATTTTGGAGCGTTCTGGGTCATCCTTGCAGCCCCTGGCTGCACACAGTTGACTGCTGCTAGAGACAGGTGGTAAGAGTCAGGCGGAGATGCTCAGCAGTCTGCGTATGTGGGTAGGAAACGGGATGGGCTCGCATGCCTTGCTCTAGCCCTGCCCCTTGTCCGTATATCTTTTTCATGAGTGTCTTGCTTCTTGCAGGTATCTGTTGAGTCTTTCTGGATGGTCTCCAGCTGTTTCAGGTACAGGCAGTAGCTGGGGGCTGTGGCTGTGCCCAGAGGCCCCTGAAGGCTGCAGAGCAGTAGCATTGGTGTTGGAGTGACAGTCCCCTAACCAGCTGCCTTCTCTGCGTGTGGACGCATAGCTGCCCATGCGTCTGCACAGCCCGTCCTCAGGACAAAGTAAATGAGTGATAACACCAAAATAACCGTGCTTTACTCTACAGAAAAGCTTTTCCTGAAAACATCCAATATGGCAGATTTGCTTTACCATAGGCATTTTGTGATACAGTGAAGAAAAAAGTGAGGACGTACTTGTCTGAATCTGATGTTTGTAGAAGCTCCAAGCTATATTAAAATGAAATTTCCATTGCTGTGTAGCTGAAGGACTGAACATGTGTATCTGACACAGATCTTTTTCAAGAAACATTTATTCAGCTTCCACAGTGGAACTTTTACATATAAGATGATTGGTAGTTTAGTGCTCTTTTTAAAAATAATAAACAAATGAATGTTTCAGGAAACCTGTGATAGACCGAATCAGGTGGAACTGATTTAATGTTATGGATAATTACATAATTAGCGCTGTAAAAAATAAACCATACTATCTGCTTGATGGACTGGCGCTGCCTTGAAGGAGGTGTGTAATTATACAATCAGCAACCTCCTCCTCTGCTGATTCTGGGTAATTCTCTCTCTGCTTCGCCTGAGAAGGGGCTTCCTGCCTTGTGTTTTCTGATGTTATTTAAGTGAAGAGGGCTGAGCCTTGAGCAGCTCCCCATCCTTTCCTAAGTCTCTTCACGAGACTGCGCATGTGCATCCTCTGAGACCAAACTTTGTGGATATAAACTCACAGTGAAAAATACATTTTACATCAGGGCCTAGTGCAGCCCCCACAACATGCACACACCTGAAGCCAAGGTTTGTGATGCAATTCCTGTTCTTTCTCATCTACTCTGCTCTTAGTATGTTCTGCTGTATTTTACTTTTAAGAATGCCAACCAAGGCCCACCAGTCGATTTCAGAACCTATTAATGGCTCATGACTCAAGATTGGAAAATGACCTTGGAGCGCTAGTAGTTGCTAACATCAGTGGAAGGGACTCCAAGAGGAGTACCGGGGGCTGCCGGGCCTTTGTGGGGCCAGTGGTGTAGCATGGTTGAAAGAGCAAAGGCTTTGGAGTTGGGCAGATTTGGGTTTAAATCTCTGATTTTCCTTATTTGAATGGTGGGACTTTGAACATGTTGCTGAGCCTTGTTGAGCCTCAAGTCCCTCATCTGAAAACAAGGTCCCAAATACTCACAGGAGTCAGGAGGTGGGGAGCTGGGGCCTGTGTGTAAGGAGCATCTGTGGACGTGTGCATGATACGGGAGCATGGAGGAAAACACCTGCACAGTGCTGAGGACGTGAAACACATGTTGTGGTGGGTGACTGATCACATTTAGTTTTTTTCCCCACTCTCTCGGCTGCAGATGCTTTGCTAGGGATGGTAGGAGGATCAGGTGGGATTATGGGAGCCAAGGGCTAACATGTTTGCTTTTATTAGTGCAACCTCCAGGCAGCCTTACTGTTGCAGAAGATCTTCGCAGGATGGCAAGCCCTGCGGATGTTAACTGGCTGTACCAGACAGCAAAACTGGTTTTAAAATCCTGTTATAAATGTTAGCATCAAGGACTATGTTGAGACACAGTGGCGTTGCATGTGGCTGCCTGAAGGCTGCTTCCAGAGCTTCTGATGGATGATTTATAGTGCCTATTATAAATTACAATGCAGCATGCATCCGCAGTTCCATATTACTTTTTGAGTAGAATTTAGCAAAACTTTAAAATTACCACACAAAGGATTCAAGGCCTGGAAAATCAACATCAAAAGATGTCTAATTACCCTCTGAATAATATTTCTGCCAAATTTTCTTTACTTCAACTGGACTGCAGTGTAATAATATGAGGCTTAGAAAAGCAGAACCCCATCTCACAGCTTGAATGCTTGGGAAGGGGGAGACTTTTTCATTGTACATTTGTACATTTTTATAAAACCACATGTCATCCGTTAAATGCATTGTTTTAACTTTCTTCTGAAATAGTCCATGACTTTGAAATGCTAGCACCTCACTAGCTTTAATTTTGCACCTTCTTGCCTAAAACGAATCCCTTGGTTTTGTTACAGTCCGAGCTCCTTGCTTCTGCTCATCTTCTCTCTGGGATTCTACTGAGATTGTGATTACTTAGTAGCCACCTGGGCTTTGTTGGTCATATGAAAGGGACATAAATCAGCCAAGCAAGTATAAAGCATGACAGCTATGAGGCATTTTTCCCATATTTCTTATTCTCCATAGTCTCTGACCCCTAGTTGCTTTGAAATGTTTCAGTCTTGCTTTAGGTGTATGTTAGTGCATTACACTTAATTTCAACACCATTTCTAAGTTCCCAGTGCCTTACAGTGCATTAGGAAATCACCTAACGCTCTCTGTGAACTTCACATTGGACTTAGAAACATTCAGGAGAAAGAACCTGGCTCCTTTAAGACAGTAGCACCTTTTTCCCTGGCAAGAAAGCTCACTGTAAAACTGAAGGGCTTAACCAAAAAGGGCTTCGATGTAAACTGAATATTGATGGCAGAGGGATGTTAATTGGCCTTGGTTACTTGGTTGCCAAGGAAGCACTTTTCTGATTGGGGGGAAACTCTCCTGGGTGCTCTGTAGCTTCTTGTGGCCCTAAGATGCTTTGTTTCATCTCCTGCTTTCTGTTTCTGAGTTGGGAGAGGAAAGAGCAGAAAGCTATCAGAGGAACGCAAAGCTGTGTGAGCAGATGGTTGCTCTGTCTTTGCTGCGGAGAGAGAGCTAAATACTGACGAGCAACGAGCGAGTGCCAGCAAGGACTCTTTGTTTAAGGCAGACAGTTGGAAAATAGCATGAGGGCAAGCTGCAGAGGCTTGCTTGAAGGACACAGAGAGGTCAGACCAGGGTGTTTCACTGTCCAGGTGCAGGAGGGCAAGAGAAAGGAGAAAGGATGCTTTGCGTGACCATCCAAGATCTATACTGAATTATGAGGCTCAGTGTTTTCAATTTGGTTGAGCTTACTAAAAAAAGTTACTCAGCTTGGATTTCATTGTGTCTTGAAGATTTCATATTATACTATTTAGGCATTTAGCAAATTTAGACTCTCTAATTATTTTCATAAAGAATCATTAGCTGTAAAAATGAGATGTGATTGAAAAATACAGTAAATTTAAATTTTTTGCAGTAAAAGACTGATCGCTATTAAATTCTCCCACAACAACCCCCACCACACACACACACAAACACACACACACTTTGAACATGCTCATCCCATTGTCCTCACCACTTTCTGCAGCAGCTCTGGAGTCCCCTTCATGAATTCTTTGGTGATGCTGTTATCGCTGCCTCCATGTCCTGACTCAAAAAAATTCTTACTTTTCAAGGTCATTTTGACCTTGGGGAAGAACCAGAAGTCTCTCTGTGCCAGGCACAGTGAATAAAGTGGGTGAAGAGTATATGACATTATGTTGTCATGAGCTGCCTTTCTGTTGGACAGTGCTCAGCAGTAGCATTCACTGTATTTTTTAATCACACCTCATAAAGACACTCAGGAAAGAGGACTCCAGAGCTGCTGCAGAAAGTGAGAGGGAGAATGAGATAAGCATGTTCTACGTGAGTGGGAGACTTTTGAGGGGAATTAATGGCAATGTGTCTTTTACTATAATCATTTTTTAATTTAAACAGACATCTATTTTGATCATGCCTCATCTCTTTATCACTTAATAGAAAAAAAAGTAACTGAAGTAAATAAACTATGATTTTTTTTTATGGAAACATTTGTTTAAAGCAAAAATGTCTTTATATATATGGTAAGGTCTCTGGTTATAATTAAGTAATTTATAAAGTTTCATTTCTACATACTGAGTGGCACTACACTAAGCTGAGGAAGTTGGTGTGTGTGTGTTGAAGAATTTGCTGGGCACGAGGTGCTGTTCTGTTATTCCACTACTGGGAACAAACTCTCCTAGGACACGGTGACACATGTCTCAGGGTTGTGGGGGAAGTGAAATATTTTTTGTTGACATTTTCTGATCTGCATTAGGTTTTTCATCATTAAAGTTGAATGCTACTATTTCACTGAGTATCTTATAGCATTTGTGAATTGTTCGCAACAGTCTTATTTTGAGTATTTTTTTTTTTAATGAAAGGACCAGACTTTCTTGGCTCTTCAATAGCCCTGGAGTGTCTTAGCAAGATACACAGCTCCCCCTTGGTAGCCTCTTGAATTTACCTTCAATTTTCATGGATACACAGTGTTGTCCTATGAGGGTAGCAGGAGCATCTCAGAAGACACTCATTCTGGGGACCCTGTGAGACGTCCAGTTATAGTAGCATTCTCAGGAAAGTAGCTTAGCATGGCATTACGTAGTACAACCAGAGGGCTTAGACAGTGGCCATCAGCAATGAGTCTTACACTGGAAAGCCAGATAAGATTATCAAGTAAAAGCATTCACAGAATAAGGGATTCAGCTGGACTCCTTCAGTAATACAGTAATAAAATATTAAACTTGTGAGGAGTACTCAGTGGTCCTCTTTCACTTTAAATGCCGATGTGTAGCTACATTATGATAGTAAAAAAATATTGTATCCTAAGTCTTCATTTTCAGATTGTGTAACTCTAATCTTGTGTTTTCATCCATGGGTGTTGGCTTTTGATAACCTTTCTAACTTGGATCATCTTTCAAGCGCTTGAGGGTTAGTAAATTAGAGGTGTCTCCAGGGAGAAAGGAGAATAACAAATATAAGATCCAGTATTAAAAGGTAGTCATTTCATATCAGTTTTTAGCAGAATGATGAATAAATGAGAGAAATGGACATTTTAAATTATGACATGTAGTGGCTTTTGGGATGTCATATTTATTTTAACTCAGTGTCCATTACTTTTTAAGTGTTTATTTTTTGTTGTAAAAGAGGCTGCACTGAGCTGAGATTTAAAGAAGGTTTGTTTTCAAACTCCACCACTTCTATTAAGAGGAAGCTGGATGAGCAGACTCATTAAATGAGTTTCTGGTGCCCACTCCAAAAGCACCATGGTGCGGACATCTTTGCATTGCCTTTGTGAATGACCTTGGTGGGGGCAGCATCTCATAAAGCAAACTCTTCTCTGTGGCACTTGGTTTGGATTTGATTGATGCTGTAGAGAAAGCTGGAAGATTTCCTTTTCATTCCAGTGTGGGAGTATACACTTTATACTTCATAGACTTTGCCCTTGTCTGGAGGGTTTTGTTGGCAAGTCCTTGTAGGTTCTGATCTCTTGCTGCCTGCAGTACACGCAAGCCATGAAATCGCTCTCCTTTGATCAGTTATTATTGGGGAACCAGATCTTAGTGCATCAGGATCAAGGTTGTAACAGTGGAAAAATACTAAATTTCTAATGTGAGTGTACTACAGTCATTTTTCTTCCATCATAGTCTTCACGTCTTACTTGGTCAGAGATTCTTTAAAACTGACATTCTTTGGCTTATATTACGCAAGGGATATACCTTCATATCGAGCCACTGTCCACTGTAGTTTTGTAGGCTGGTACTTCCCCTCCCTTTCATTTCTTAACTTTCACACACAGCAAACCAGGAAGGCTTTTACTACACAGTTTTATATCCAAATAAGCAGACCCCAGAAATCTTAGAAGATGAAATATGATTTTACACCTTTGGAGTTCATCAGTAATTTCTTACATAGAAGTTATGGAACAAAAGCACAATCATGGGTCTGCCCTGACGCTACTGCATGCAGCAGGGGAGGCTTTAAACATTTTGGCTCTGAAAGGCAGTCCGAGCTCTGTTTGGGCCTGGGCCTCTGGGCCTAGAGCCTGGGGAGAGTTGCAACTCCTGGCCGTGGGTCACACAGAGCTTCAGTGTTTCCTCTCCACCAGCCGTGCCGTGAATAGGAGCTCCAGGGCCTGCCCTGGCCCTTGGGGATCTGAACTTGGTGGTCTTGACCTGTGCCCCAACATGACTCTGAATATGGCTCCTCCTGGCCCCCTCTTCTGCTGGTACATACTTGCGCGTTGTCCTGTGTGACTCTCCATGTGTTTCTAGCTTGGTTCCCACATTCTAATGCAAATTCCTGGAGCCGCCCCCTTTGTTTCAGTTTAGTTTAGTGCTTTATCCTTATGTCTGGACTCAATCAGTCGTTCAGTTTTCTTGATAGACTTCAGTTCTTGACCCCTAAACTCCTGTCTCATGAAGATAGAAGGATAAAGTCAGACTGGCCTTTTTTCTAGGCCCCTTGATCACAGTGACTTATGACAATCAATATACTCTGGAGTTCAGCGCCTAGGGGAGAAGTTCTGAAGAAGGTGGTTAAAAGAGAGAAGTGTAATTCAGCAGTATCACACACCTCTATTCTTACAGCTTCTCTTGTTGATCCCAGAAACATTTCAGTAAATAGGCCCTTAGCTTGTTTTGTTTTCTTTCAAGTACTTGACTGACAGCATGTGTCATGGGCAGCTTCATGGGGAAGCCCATCTTGAGAATCTTTGAACGTGTTTAATTTACTCTGAATCCCTTCATTGTATATTTTCTGGTGAGGAACTTCTAGGGTTCTCTCTTTTAAAAGTATATCATGAACACATTGAGAATAAAATAAGTTCTTACCTTTTTACCAACCATTAGTGATATTCCATTCTTTTTAGAACCAAACTAACTAAAATGGCTGCAAATTCATTTATTTTTGTGAAATAGAAAGCAAATCAGGAAAGAGTGGAAAATTGTGGTTTTATAAAGATATAATTATAATTTTTCCAGATAATCACAATCAAGGTTTTCTTAGAAACTGGATTTGTAAACAACTGTAGTAGAAAATTAAAATGGTGTATATAAAATATATAAAATAAAATTCCAGTAGGTACTCAGTAGATTTTTAAGAAACCATTATTTTCTTAAGATGGTAAATCAAAAAAGGAGGGGTATTTGCAAAAAACTTGGAAAAAAGTTTCAACAAAGATTTTAAACAAAGATTTTAGAGAAGATTTTTCTATTTTTGTTCAAATGTTATATTAAAAGACTGTTGTGTTTACTTCTAATTACTTCCCAATAGGCCCTCAAAATTCATTTAAGGTAAATTTTTATATGTGCATGAATTGTTGATTAATTACAATATGAGATTCAGAGAAATAATGCATTGAAATGGATACTATTGAATTATAATGAAAAGCTTAAGAATTTTAAGTAGACATGACAATAGATGTCAAATAAAAACTCTTCCTGTGCTTTACAAATTCTTAACTGGGTCATTGGTGTGTTCTGTGAAAGTTTTGATTGAACTTTCATCAAATTATCATTTCCCATCACTTACCAGTTCAACTCTCCACTCTGCCTTATTGGATAAATGCCGTGTACAGCTTAGAACAGTGAAAAACAATCAAGACATTATCCTTCCTTTCAAAAAGTATTTTGAAAGTCACATATTTTAATAAACAATTGAGTAGATTCTACAATGAAAAAATGTTTTCTGGTTACTGTTATTAATAATCCAATTATAATTTGAAATATGAAATAATGGAATAAAATTCAAAATGGCAATAAAATTAATAACATAAAAACTGAAAAACAGCAACAATAGACAAATAAAATAGTAATAGCTTTAGGAATATGAATGAAATAAAAACATCTGTTACTATAGGCCTATTGTGATGTGCTTGAGTGATTATGTTTTAAGTATGTGTTTGGTTATATATTGCTGCCTGAAAACCATCACAAAACTCAGGGCCCCTAAACAACAGTCTGTCCCTTGAGCTGCATACAACTAGTCTGGGCATCCACACTGACTTTCTTACAGGGCCATTTGACACCTTAACTGCGATTAGTGGAATAGTTTGGGCTAGTGGGGGCTCCTCCCTCCCCTCCCCTCCCCTCCCCTTCCCTCCCTTCTCTTCCCCTCCCCTCCCTTTTCCTCCTGTCTCCTTCCTTTATGGCAGGAGAATTGCAAGTTTGAGCCCAGACTGGACAGCTTAGTGATTTAGTGAACTTGACTCAAGATAAAGGCAGGTGGGCTGTGGATGTAACTCAGTGCAAAGCCCTGGGTCAGATCACCAGTACCGGGAGGAAAGCAAAACCCTACTGTCTTCCCTACTCTCTTCTTTTTCCTCTTCCTCCTTCCTCTCCTTTTCTTCTTCCTCTTCCTTCTCCTTGTCTTTTTCCTCTTCTTTGTATCAGGATGAAGCCTAGGGCCTCATACACATTGAGCATGTGTGCTCTCCTAATGAGGTATACTTTCAGCCTCCTAACATGTTGTTTGGATGATGAAATTCAATTACTTCCAGGAACAAGTTAAGGATGTATGCTTTCACCATTTTTATTCATATGGGAATAGAAATTTTAGCTACTGTAGTGTAACCAGGGAAGAGTCAGAAATAAAAGACTGAGATTTGAAAGAGAGAAAACTGTCCCTATTTATAGGTAATGTGACATGTTTTGGGTACAGAAAATCCTAATGAATATACAAAATATTCCCATAATGAGTGTAACACAATCACAAGATACATGATAAGCATACATAAATACATTGTATTCCTATCTGGGAGCCATTAGGTGTGAACAGTGACATTGAAAACCAGTTGCTTAGAGTTGCTCCAAAGAAACTGAAAAATGCATCCATATAAATCTAAGAAAATGTGCCTGAGGTTTGTCTGCTGAAAATTATAAAATGCTGATTTAAAAAATCAAACAAGTTCTAAATAGACATATTGTGTTCATTGATTGATTTGATATTAAAATGAAATCAGTTCTCCAATTGATATATAGATTTAATATAATTCCTATCAAAATCCAAGTAAGATTTATTGTTGATAGAAGCGGTATTGTTCTAAAATTGATATAAAAATGCAGAAGAATTAGAGTAGTTAGAGTCATTTTAAAACATTGGAAGCATCAGTATAATAGATTTCAAGCCACAGTAATCAAAGTATAGTGAGATATTAGTAGTGAGACATTTGAATTATGGGATGGAATAGAGAACTTATAAATAGGCCAAATAAATATGTCCAACTCATTATTTTTTTAAAATTTGAGACGGGGTCTTCCTCTATTGCCCAGGCTGGCCTTAAATTTAAACTCCTGGGCTCAACCATCCTCTTGCCTCAGCTTCCTGAGTACCTGGGACGACAGATACATACCATTGTGCCTGACTGTCCAACTGGTTTTTGGAAAAAGTGTAAAAATAACTCAATAGTAATAAACTAGAGAGCAATGAGCCATTTCAATAACTGGTGCTAGAACAATTAGACATCTGTAGGTAAAGAAGTAAAAGAAAAGAAATCCTTACCTTATTAAAAATTAACTCAAAACTGATCATAGGCTTATAGGTAAAATATAAAATTATAAAACTTTTAGGAAGAAAATGAGAGAATTTTGGGATCTCTGGTTAGACAAATAATTATTATATGTAAAACAAAAAGTATGTTTGGTAAAAGGAAAATAAACAAATAAATTTAAGTTCCTCAAATTTAAAACTTTTGCTTTGCAAAAATCCTGTTATGAGACTGAAAGAAAAGCCAGAGTAGTAAAACATGCTTATAAACCACACATCCAACAAAGGACTAGTACTATAATATATAAAGAACTCTTAGCCTAACAATATGAAAACAAACAGTCCAATAAACACAAGGAAAAGTCATGATGTTTAATGTTATTAACCTTTAGAGAAATGCAAATTGAAAATATCCCTGCACATCTATCAAATTGGCTAAAACAAACAAAGCCAAACCCCCTAATCAGAGAAATACAGTCACATTACCAACTCTGGTGTGGATGCAGAGAAACTGAGCCCTGTGTACCTTGCTATTGGGTTGTGAGATGGTATAACCACTCTGGAAAACAAGTGAAGATTTTCTTAAAAACTGAGACATGTAATTATCACATGACCTAACAGTTACATGCCTAGGCATTTATCTAAAAGAAATGAAAAGCTTATATTCATGCAAAAATCTATATACAAACTTTATTTATATTTATTATAGTCACAAATTGGAAACAATCCAGATATCCTGTCATGGGTTTCTTAGTTACTTTTCTTATTGTTGAGACAAAATACTGACAGCCACGAGTTAAAAGGAGGACAGGTTTGCTGTATACATAGTTTATAGTGGTTTAAAGGCAGTAGGTATTGCAGAAGAGAAACAGTTCATTGTGTGGCGGGCAGAAGGCAGTGAGCAGCAAGCAGCAGTAGCCAGCCTGCCTTTCCTGTCTCCCTTTATATCCCATCCAGTCTGTAAGCCTATAGACTGGTGCCACCCACACCCAGGTTGGGGCTTCCATTATCCACAGTCAGAGCTATGGTAAACCAATTAGTGCACTAATCCACACACTCTTAATCCCAGTAGTATACCCTTAATCCACATTCACACATGCTAGACCCAGCCACCTTCCAAAACCCCCACCTATGACCAAATGAGGCTTTGGGGAGACATCTGGACAGAAGTCATAACAATGGGTAAATGCGTAACATACTTCAGCTCGTCTACCCCATGGAATACTACCCAGCTATGAAAAAAAAATGAACAACCTCAATGAATCACCAGGGAACTATGCTGAGTGAATAAGGCTAATTTGAAGTGTTACACAATAAATCATTCCATTCATACAACAGTTTTAAAATGATAAAATAATAGATGATTATGGTTGTCAGGGCAAACAAGGGTGAAGACAGGAGCAAGTTGAGTAGGACTACTACTACTAAAGTAGGGGACCCTTGAGGTGGCGGTAATATGCTGTATCTTCACTGTATCAGTGTCAACATCCTTATTATAATTTTATTCCCTAGTTTTACAAGATATTAGCATTGTGGGGAATCTATCATTTCTTACAATATGTGCATATGTTATGTGTGCATCTATAATTATCTCAATTGAAAGTTAATTTAAAAAGATTTGATATATCAAAGCTAACAACGGGGAGAATGAAGGTGGTTTTAACATAATTGGGAAAAATCCCACTTACTCAATACAGGTGATTTCAACAATCTATTAGAATAATCCAGTGACAAAATAAATTGATACAAATGTGATAACATGTGAGAAGCTGCTAAACACCTTAGAAATGTTTATATTATTTTAGTAAGAGGAAGTTTATTGACTGAAATTGATGTCTAGTTTGATTTCAAGGAATACGATCAAATCATGTCTTAGTGTTAGCAGTTGTCTTGGTTACTTTTTTCTCCTTGCTGAGACAAAATACCCAATGCCTAAAATGAAGGAAGGAAAGGTTTATTTAGCTTAGCTTACAGATTGTGGAGGTTCAGTCCATACTTGGCTGGCTCAGAGGCAGAGTGCCACAGGGCAGAGGGCAAATATTCATGGCTGTAGAACACAGCAAAATCAACAAGAGCAACAAGGTGGGAATGGCAGCAGGAAAGCAGGAGGAAATGGCAGCCAGCAGCCTCCTTCTCTCCCTTACATATGCAAACTATTCGCCCTAGGGTATAGCTCTCACACCTATAATCCCAGCAAACTATCTGCCCTAGGGCAGGTATAGATCTCCCACCCATAGTCCCAGCATTGGATCATGGATCAGTCAAACTCTAAAGGCATGAGGATTTGGGGGGACTTGAGGAAACAAACCGTAACAGCAGTGTAGATTTCAGGGAGGAATCACGTATAGGTAAGCTGTCCTTTCTCGAGACCTTATCGAGCAGTCAACACCTTTCATATTCTGCCTTTTTACACTTCTTTATTTAGTGGCTTCTGTGAAACCCATACAGAAATCTGACTGGAGTAGAGCTGGAGGGAGGCAAATCAAAGGTGATGTTTGAGTGTGTACTTGGGAGTGGGCGTTGGCCTTCTCTAACAGAGATCTCCTTACACACCATTAGCTGGCTTTGTTGGGAGAGACTGAAGGCTTAATCTTGCTGTTGAAGTAATTTCCATAAAATGTCTTCTTATAGATTTCATTTTACAGGGCTGAAAAACTCCTGGGAGATCTGCAGGTTGACAAAGTCCTACCTGGAATTATAATGAGATCTATTTTTTCCTGTATTCTTACAAAGGGAAAAATTGACTCAAATTTTATCTCGTGTTTGTAAGTTGCAGTGGAGGCTCCTCAAGAAGCATTTTCAGCTGGATAAGTGCTGATTTAAGGACATTCGGTTAATAATAGTCAGGGAGCTGGAGAAACCACATTATAAGACTGGGTTAATTAATACCAGTAAAATCATATTACAGTGAATACAATACTAAAAAGCTTTCTGCATAATGAGACTATTTGCATGTCAAAATGTTGGAAAACACATGTTTCTGATTTTCTCTTGAAATGTAGAAAAAGAATATGTAGAATAAAGTACACATATGCATACTTAAAAAGAAAATATGAAAACTTGTAGAAATACTACTAATTCAGTTTCATCAGTTCTATATTTAAAGGTGGATTTGAATATATCCACCTTTTGGACTTTTGGTTCATTGAGGTACCCTCAAAATTTAGTATATGATAGAAATACCATTCAGATCAATAGAATGACAGGTTATCGAGTGTTTTTTTTTTTTTTTTTTTTTTTTTTGGCAGTACTGGGGATCGAACTCTGGACCCTGCACTTGCTAGGCAGGCACTTACTCCACTGAGCTATATCCCCAGCCATAAATGTTTCTTTAATTATTTCTGAAATTTTTCTAGAAGTTTCGTTTGGGTTCTTTCCCCTCTCCATCTTCTATGTCTCAGCATGTTCAGCTTTTCCACTAGCCCTGGAACACAAACGATAGGCCATTGGACAAATTCACCACCTGTTTTTGAAAGTAATGTTTTATTGGAACACAGCTGTGTTAGTGAACTTTCTGTCACTATGACAAAATGCCCGAGATAATAAATTTATAAGGAGGAAAGATTATTTTAGTTTACAAATTCAGAGGATACAGTCTATGGTCACTTGGCTTTCTTCCCTCTGGGACTGTGGCAAGGCAGCACTTGACAGTGGCTCAAATAGCTGAAGAAACTGCACCACTCATGGTGGCCAGGAAGCAAAGGGCAAGACAGGAAGCTACTGTATTCCCAGTATGCCCTCTCCTCAGGGGCAAAGCCCTTGATCTGACATCCTTCCACTAGGTGCACCTCCTAAGGGTTCCTCCCTCCCATTGTCACCATAGGCCGGTGACTGAGCTTTAATATATGGACCTTTGGGGGACACTTATGAAACCATGGCAGCAGCCCATTATGTATTTGTGGATTGGTTTCAGTTGATTAATTTTCTCTTCATTATATGTTTTTCTGCTTCTCTGCATGCAGAAGGTTTTATTAGATACTAGATATTGGTGCATATTACCCTTTTGGGAACTCAGTATTTTTGTATTGCTATACTGATGTTTGTCCTGGAATACAGTTAGGTGAACTGGAAATACTTTGGTCTTTTCAAGTCTTGCTGTTGAGCTTTGTTCAGAGGGGCTGTCGCAGTGTTTAGTCCAGGGTGAGTCTGCCCCATTACTGAAGCTGGGCTCCCGCTGGGGATTTTACCGAGTGCCTCGTAAGTGATGACCGGTAGGAGCCCTGTGATTTCTGGCTCTACGTCAGTGTTGCCTGCTCTTTCCCTTCTTATTCTTTTGGGTGGTTCTCTCCTGGACCTCGGACCTTTCCTCATACATGTGAGTTCCTCCTTACTTAGTTGAAGTTTAAAGGACTTCTTTTTCTGTGCAGCTATCTTTCCTGATCTTTTTTTGGCACAAATTAACTCCTTTTTAAAAATTTGGCCAACTTAACTCCTTTGAAAAAATTACTTTAATTTATATTTATTAACACATTAATTGAATAAATTGATGGGGTTTAGGGTGATATTTCCATGCAGTGGAAATATGATATTCCACCAGTGCATGCAGAGACCACTGGTTATATCCAGTGCTTTCTCCGCCCCATCAGACCACGCTAATGCTTCACTGTCTTGATCTCCTTGATGCCTTGTTCCAACCACTCAACTCTAGAACCTCGAAGTCTCTGCCTGAATTTGCTTTCCTGAACTGGGGCTGAAAACCTAAAAGTCAGTGATGGCAAACCTTTTAGAGACAAGTGCCTGGACTGCAACCCAGAGCCCACTTATTGATCACAAAGTGCCAGCACGGCAGTTAAGCCTGACTGTCAGTGCTTGGCTGCTAGGGTGGTGGGGGTGACTTGGCTTATGTGCCAACAGAGAGGGCTCTGTGTGCCTGCTGGGATGCATGTATCATAAGTTCACCACCACTGCTCTAGGTGCTCATGTGGGCAGTCCAGGACTTACCTGTTTGTTTGTGTATCTTAGGATTCCTTTGTTGTTTGATGTCAAGTCTTGAAAACTCACTGTCTTCTCTATTCTGCACTCTGTTTTAGTTTTTCAAGTGGCAAGGTAAATCTCATCCCTGTTACTCTTTCTTGGCTAGAAATCTTCAGAAAACTAACGGCTTGAGATGATGAGTGAAATTTGTATTTTACCATTTAAAAAATAAATAACAATACACTCTAGACACCATAAATGAAGTTGAAAGACAAATGAGGAACTGGAAAATACTTTCAGTTATCATATCTGACTGAGGATTATAAGTGCCAAGATCTAAAGTAAGTCCTATAAATCTATAAGAAAAAAGATGAACACTCCCAAGAGAAAAATGTGGGAAAGTCTCCTTTTGTTTACTGGTAATTGGCAAATGAAGAAATGAAAATGACCAATAAAGTATGATAATGTTTGTGTTCCAATGCTAATAAGAAATATACTAATTGAAATGGCCAAGAATCCAGTTTTTACTTGCCAAGTTGTCAAGGGAAAAAAAAAAAAAAAAACAACTGATGATAAGTGGGGGTGACAAAACGGATAGCAATACATTTTGGTGAAAATGTAAATTGGTATAGCCTTCCTGGAAGGCAGCCCAGTTACATGTATCAAATTTTAAAATAGATCATTTGATTTAGCAATTCCAAATCTAGAACTCTATCTTGAGCAAATAATCTCATGTTTGTAAAATAATATTTATTATAGAATTATGGATAGAATTTGGAAATAATTTTAATTTGTCAATTATTAGTCATAGTTAATTTTTGTATATATAAATATTATTTTAAAATACTGCAATAATTATCTTCGCACTTCTGCAATTATTTCCTCAGTTCTTAAATATGTGTATATGTATATATTCAGGATGCCACTGTTCTTCCGGTAAAATAATGAGGTAGACAGGTGATTCACATCAAGAGGTGTTTCAAGGTATTAAGTGAAAAAAAGGGCAAGGTGCAAAGTAGTTATAAATTAGTATGTGTATATGAGAAATTCACACACGAAGCATAGGGATTTTATTTTCTAGCATCTATTTTTATACTTGTTTTCAAAATAATGGTCACGTGTAGCAAAGATAATGTATAAAAGAACAAATGAACTAAAACAAGAATAGGAGAAAGAAAAAGAATGAAAATAAAAAGGAAACAGAGGAAGGGTGGAGAGGAAAGAGAAGGACGGAGAAAGTGAGAGAGGGAGGGAGTGCTCGTCCTGTATTTTAAAGAGGAGATAACAGGGAGGGAGGCTTCATAGGGAGCCCTTACGAGGTTCATGGAGGGTAGGTTAGGAAACAGAGACGAACGTGTGAGCTGTCAGCTGCGGTGTCCAAGTTGAACTTAGGTCTGAACCTGGGCTCTTTTCCTTTATAGAGATGGTGAGCTTAGGCAAATTACTTTGACTTTTATAGTTTTAAAATAATTATTTTCATATTATACAATAATTTATTACAGTTATGCCACAGCTAATAAAATACTCAGCAATGAATAGACTACAGTATAAAATTCTTCTGTAAAATTATTTTAAAAAATAAGGGCACGAGAAGAGTTTTCCCAGACGTGCAGTCCATTTGGCCTGGGGGGCAGTTTATCAGTAAGGTATTATGGTGCAGTTAGCAAACACGGATTGTCTCTGTGTGTGAGCTGCCATCTTTGCTTTCATTTAAGCTCGGCTTTTACCTAAAATCTGATCTTCAGTTAAGAGAATCACGGTGAATTTAGACCATTTCGTGCCGCCTGGGTCCGTGTCTGTCCTCGCCGCTGCCTGCTGCTCCAGCCTCGCTGTCCCCTCCCGTCCTGCAGTGTGCTTCTGGTTGAGCTGCTGGCTTAGGAGCCCATCCTGGGCGGGAAGGGCACAGGTGTAGAGCAGGGCTGCAGACGTCGGCAGGGACTTGAGCCTGCCTGGGGGGATGCCATACACTTCTCTGGTTTCTAGGGATAAGGTGGCTCTGTAGCACAAGAGAAACTGGGCTTTGCTTAAAAGGAGTATAACTGGAAAGACAATTAATAGATCTTGAACTCTTCAAATGAAAGCATTTCCTTACCCTTCTACCCTCTTTGACAGCCCAGCTCTGGAGATTCCAGACATGAGGAGCCTGTTCATTTCCTTCCTTTGCAGTAAATACAGTTTCTTGTCACTAGTACCATAGAATGGAAACTGGCATTTATTACTGAGGACATTACTAATCTTTCCAGTGAACACACTGGCACATCAGCTATCACAAGGATATCATTTTGTGGTTAAGCAAAGGCTCAGGGTGTCAGTGCTGCAGTCTGTCTAGGTTTGGAATATTTTTGTGCACTACTGTGAGAAAAGCAGGTGCGCTCACACATCTATTTCTAAGATTTGCCTATCTTGTCAGATGACTGGGCTTAAAATTTCTGCACTTGTCAATTTAAGCCATTTCTGCTATTAGTAGAGCAGTTTAAGAGTTAGATGTCTAAGCCTCGTGAATACGTTTCCGGTGCGGTGACTGACAGCCAAGAGCTGCCCCTCTCCCTGGTGGCACGGCACCGTCGCAGTCATTCTCCGTCCACGCAGGCCACACGGCTTTGCAGTTTCCTTGCTGCCCTCTAGCCCTTTGGCTTCACCTTCTATTATTGTGCTTCCTTGAAGAGGCCCGTGCATGGACCAGGTGTGTGGACCACGGGCTGCCTAGGCCAGCTTTGCTTTTGAAGTCTGGGGTGCTTCTCATGAGCCCTTCTATCCAAAATGGCCCAGGTGTGTTTGCGTTGTGAGAATGCTGGTGACAGACGTAAGCCTTGTGGTGCGACAGCTCGGTACGATTTTTACAGGGACACGTGTAGATTAATGCCCTTACCACACTAGTAAGTCCTCTGCTTTCATACTTGAGCTCCACCATGCCATCCACTCCCAATCCAATCTTCTTTTCAAAATTATCTGATCAAATAACATCTTCTGTCTTTTTATTATTGTTTTATGTGCATATTATTATACTTACTTATCTTGAACTGCCTACAAAGAAGTATAAAGATATATCTGTGAATTACCAAAATATCTCCTGGATTACTTCAGTGTTAAAGTAAATTAGCTTCATTTACTTAGTGGATTGTACATGCTTTTTTGAAGCAATTAATGTATTTTCAACTTGAGCAAAAATAAAGCCCCTACAAAATTATAGCCAGCTACATCTAGTTGTTTTATTTGTAGATCTCAAGATCCAACATGAGGCTTTTTACCTACTAGACAAGTGCTCTATCACTGAGATGTGTGCCCGGCCCTCAAAAAAGTTTTATTATGTGTTTGGTAGAGCACAATTTTTTCCTAACCCTAATTTTGTGGTTGAAGAAGGTATTTTTCTTGAAGGAGAATACTGTGTGAGTAAAAAGTATTATTGTTATCATTTGTATTAATGAACTTTGTCTTTATAAATATTATTTTTAAAATTTAAAATCGTGTTCTTTTTGCCAGGCCCCAAACATTCTTCTGTAAAAATCAAATCGTGCAGTTAGAATGGCTGTGGAGTAAAAGTTCAAAGTGCAGTGTGAGGCAAACATTCGTGCGTTACATGCAAATCCTACACTTCTTCCTGTAAGGAACTTGGGTGTCCTCAGATTGTGGCATCCACTCTGTGTATGTGTGTGTGTGTTCTGGAACCTATCTCTGTCTCGCTTGGTGACCACTGAAGGGAAACTAGGTTTAAGAAATCCCTTTCACAATTACTCTGATGATGTGAAAAGTTTTATCAAGAGGTCTAGGCCCATCTTAACTGACAGCACAGTGTTTGCTCAGAGAAGTCTCAGGAGAATCCTAAAGATTCACGCTGCACAGATCCCATGTCAGCAACAAGAAGGCATGTTTATGACCTAAACCCAAACAAGAAACTTGAGTAATTTTTTCCCATTTAGTGTTAGATATGTCAAGTAATATTCTATTATACTAGCTCAATTTTAATAATCAAAGGTACTAGACTTGTAGGATGCAAAATAATGGGCATATTTCTACTCTATCAGCATTTAAAAGTATCGCTCGTATTGTTCACAAAAGCAAAGCAATCTTGTAACACTAAGATGTAGTTTGCCACCACCCAGAAGCCAAGTGACTGAAACACCTCGCAGTGGGGCCGGCCTAGGAGGGGATGGGAGAAATGGAGTTGGAGAACTAGAAAGAGCAGAATATGTATCTTTAAACTGGTTTAATAGCAACAGCAACAAAAACCAAACAGTAAAGACACCAGGTGGAAATTGCTGTTTCCCACTGTGACACTGAGTCTGGGTTTGGCTCCATCTTGATTTTGACCTTCAACAATGGTCCAGGCAATTCTCTTTCTTGAAAGCAAGGGTCAGCAAAAGGTGTTTTAATTATTATTATTAGTAGTAGTAGTAGTAGTAATGTTTAAATTTATTAGTCAGTTTTGAGGTACAAGATGAAAGATTTAAGTCCTTCCTTAAGTTTAGTATTTTAATATCCCAAGTGAACCATGTGGTAATAGTGAACTTAATTTCTTCTTCATTTCTTCCTTCCTTCCTTCCTTCCTTCCTTCCTTCCTTCCTTCCTTCCTCCCTCCCTCCCTCCCTCCCTCCCTCCCTCCCTTCCTTCCTTTTTTTCTTTGAGCCCACTCATGTAGCCCAGGCTGGCCTTGAGGTTCCGGGATCTTGGGCGTGCACCACCATGCCCAGCTTCAGCTTTCTTTTTAATTATTTTCCAGTGTTTGTTTTCGCTAACCCTGCAAATCAAGGGATTATTGTTTATAGATTTCCATACTTGATTTGACCTGAAGACAGAGCTGTGAGCTAATGGGACCAATAAAAATTTCTGATCACTCAGAACCAAGTCGTATTTCTTGAAGCAGGCGAAGTTAGCGGTAAGACTCAGATGAGCTCACATCCGAATGGGTAACTTTCCTGGGTATGGTCTTCAACTCAGTCTGACCAAAGTGCAAGAGTCTTCATGCAACTTCCACCCCTCCAGCATGTGGACTTGTTGACAAAATTCAATCAAGTAGAAAAATGCACCTTGAAGAGTAATAAGACAGTGTCACATCTTTAATTCAATTTAGATATAACTGGGGACTTGACATGGGCTATAGCCTAAAAAATAAACAAAACTATATTAATCTGGAAATCTTCCTTTTCTTCACCAAAAGGATAAAGCAAGCAAACAAAAACCATTCCAATGCTTCAGACTCACCAAGATTTGTATTCTCTCACATGACTCACTGGGAGAAAAAAGCTAGAAAAGCTTGTATATGTTACCTAATTGGAAAAAAACCTGTTTCTTCCAAAAAGAAAAGAATGGATGTAGTTTGTTTCTTGTTTTATAGTGGCTTGATATATTTTAAAACATTTTGATTAGATAAAATAGTGATAAACTTATTTAATCATTAATTTTAAAGCACTGAATATTTAACTGTTGAAAATTTTCAGTTAAGATGTAACTTATGTGACATAAATCAGACCCACACGTGTAAACATCCTATTGTCTCCCTAGTGTAAGGAACTGAAAGAGTAAATAAAATCCTAAAGATATGAGAGGTGTTGTGAAAGCAAGAGAAACTTGTAGGGAATGGAGAAAAGAAAGGAGAAAATTATATATATATATATATATATATATATATATATAATTTATATACACAGAAGATATATATATACACACACATAAGAAAGCTAAGATAATGGTACTACTAATTTCTATTGGTTTATTGGAAGGCACAGTTTATGCTTAATTTTTTTGACCAATTTTACGTGCTTATATCTGGTAATCTGAACAACTACTTTGAAGATAACAATATGCAGTATAACAACCACTGTTGATTTCCTATCTTGTTTTGAAGTTCTTTGTCATTTTCAATTTTCTTCTTGTTTTTTATTCCCTTTAAAGAGACTTGGTTTGTTAAAAAAAGATGTAACTTATGTAAGGGATTTCAGTATAATTACTGGTTGATAAATATTGTAATTTATTTTGTATATATACATATATATCTTTTAATCAGAAATAAGTATTCATAAGTCTATATGTAAATATTTCTGTGTATCCTTTTTTATAAGTAAAATGACATTTACCACTACAGAGAATCTCAGTTTATCACTTAATTTATAGTGAATGGACTATAGGAATTTAACAGTGACAATGAAATCAATATTTGAATATTTGGCATTGTGTATGTCAGACTATGCCTTTGGTTCAGAAAATAGTTATGTAGCTCCAAAGTAGGTAACAATAATCCAAAACAAGATAATCCCATCAGCACAGGTTCATCTTACACTGTGTGTGTTAATTTACTAGTAGTATTACAGTTAATGAAGTATCACTAACAGTACATATATTTTCACATGTGCATATTTAAGGCCTGGAACATTTTCAGTCTTGGCTTTTGTGAAGGGCTAAGGTAAAAGACATTCGTTTGGACTCTGAAAAACAGCATAATCAGTCTTTTGAAGCCCACTACAATCAGTATGTATGTAAATGTGTGGTTATGGAATTTACACTGCTTTGTCAGTCAATCACTAGTCAAGCCCCACCCTGAAGATTTTCTTTCTTGTTAAAGGGTTAGTGATTTCTTTCTCTGTATTTGTTATGGCTGTGAGCTCCCTCCGGTTCCCCTCAGATATATCCTGGTCCCTGCTCAGCTTTGTTGTCCGCCCGTCTCTGATAGTACCTGGGTAGGACAGTCCCGAGTCCTGCCCCTGGGCCTCCTGTGGCCGCACCCTCAGAGGTGTATCCGCAGAGTGTGAGGCTCCTGTGGCCTCTGCCCGCAGGAAGAGAGGTGTCCAGCGGGTCACGGAAGGATGCTGTCTGCTGCCTTGGTCATAGTGAGGGGGCATAGGGTGCTTCCTACCCATAGGCAGAAGGCCCAAGTAGGAAGGATAATTCAGGCAGTGTGACCCTGTAATCAAACTTCAAAATATATTTGTTTACGGAGTACTAAGTAGACTATCGCGTATAGAAATGTAAGGGCAGAACCTGAAGTTCTGTACAGCTTTCCAGAGAAAACAGTGACGGAACACGGACCAGGCAGGTGCAAACCGCGAGTCAGGCTTAACAGCACCTCCAAGAGACAACGCAAAGCAAACCGCATCTGCTTCTCCCTGCCTCTGCCCACAGTGAGCCCCTGTGGTCTCGAGACCGTGAAGGCGCAGGTGCACGGGCTTCCCTGGAAAGCGGGAGGATGCTCACAATCCCAGCGTGCTCAGTACTGATCAGGGTGCATCTGCTGGGATGCTCGGACCCTCTTCTGAAGGACTCCAGAGAGCGCAGGCCTGCGGAAGAGGAAGATGGCTCGTGGGAAGGTGCAGTGCCTGAAGGAGAAAGGATGGAGGTGGAATGGGATGTTGTCTTTAAATACAGGGCCTCGGGATGTTAGTCAGGAATGAAGTTCCTAATTCCATCTTGCCTAACAAGACTACACACTCAAGCGTTAGTCTGGAGATGCATCACCCACACCGGGTGAAGCAGCTCCCCAAATCTCTGAGGACCCTGGCCCTGCTTCCATTCTGAGGCTCACCTCATGGTGGACTGCCGGAACTCCTGCACTTAGCATCTGTGTTCCAGACAGCGGGAGGAAGGCTGGGTCAGTGTGAGAGGAAGGCACTCCTCCCATTTAAAAAGCCTTCCCAGCATTTCCTTTTGCACTTACAACACCTTTTTGGCCGCAGCTTAGTATTGTGGTCACATCCGGCTGCTCTAGTGAGTAGAAATGTCATTTCCGGTTAGGTATTTCACCTGGAATTTTCATTGTCCGAGGACAGTGGGGTCCAGAGGCAGACAACTTAGCACAGCAGGTCTGATCTCGGAGGCAAAATGGAGCCAGCTGGTATAAGTTTTTTATTTCTTTTTTTTTTTTATTATTATTTTTTTTTTCCGGTACTGGGGATCGAACTCAGGACCCTGCACTTGCTAGGCAGGCGCTTATTCCACTGAGCTATATCCCCAGCCCCTGGTATAAGTTTTTTGAAAAGAGAAAAACTTCACTAAATTTGTGTGGAGAACACTTTCCTCATAGCTTCATGAAATCCGTGTGAATGGGCTCCTTCTGGAGGGGCTGGTGTCACTGTTGTTGGGCGGTCCAGAGAACCTGGAAATTGTGTGCTGGTAGGTTTCAGGGGGAGACTGCTGTACATGATCCCCTCCAGTGCTTTGTGCCAGGGCCATTTCTGCACATGTGTAGAAGCCATGCTAGTTTTAGCTTAATATTTCTTAAATTTAAATACATTAAGATTCCTGTTTATTAGAATCAGTAATAACAAGTGTTCCTGAAAGCAGACAGTTAGTATGCAAGCCTTGTTTTCTTGCTGTGTTCAGCATGTTCTTTAGTGGAAGGCATTGGCAAAATAGGATTCTGTGGACACATACTGACCTCACACACTTGGAAATTTCCCTGATATGTGGAGTTCTGTACCTTATGGCTCTTATTATGGAATAATTCGCTACAAGGAAGATTTGATCGGGGGACCCACATTTCACTCAATATAACTATAAGGCAGATACCTTTCAAGATCCGTGGCCCATGAAATACATAGTCTCAGCCTTACTTTGTGGTGGTTTTTCTTTTCCTGTAGTGTTCAAATTGCTTGAGTTTTTTTTTTAGCAAATCTCAGATGTTGGTTTGGGGTATATTTTGGAATTGTATCCACAGTTCTGTAAGTAAGAGATCTAGACATATCAGTTACGTTTTTTGTAATTTCAGACTGTAGTCTTCCTCTTTGCTACATAGGTTTAGCTGAAGGGGACTGAAAGTGCTCCAGTACTGCAGACCTGTGCTCACTCTTGCTGACATGATGCTATAAACGAGTTCAAACAGTAGTTCTTTTTTTTTTCGGCGGTACTGGGGATCGAACTCAGGACCCTGCGCTTGCTAGGTAGGCTCTTATTCCACTGAGCTATATCCCCAGCCCTAAACAGTAGTTATTAGATGCCTACTTTATTAGGAACAGGAGGAAATCTACTGCATGCTAAATTAGAAAAACTGCCTATGAGAAAGAAACTTTGTTTTCAAGACTTCAAATAGGTAAACCAGAATGCTGTTGTCAAGTGCTGTGCTCTGTTAAGAGATGTAAGTTTAGTTTTCAGTACATAAATCTACAGTGCACATATGATGTGGCCTATGACGTTTCAAGGCATAGATTGGATTGTTTATGAGGAGCAACCCTAAAACAGCACACTTGTTCAACCTAGGGTTTCTGTGGTGCAGGGCGCACAGGGACAGGGTTTAAGGGAGGCTTGGGGAGACTCCACCTCAAGTGTGGCCAGTAACCTCTCGTATGCATAGCAGGTCAAGAGCAGCTCGGCAGTGTTCTGTGGAAGTCACTGTTGAATCCTAGCTGCTGAGCCCCTGTTTTCCTTGCCATCTGTAATTCAAATGCTTTTAGCCTGACAAACTCGCAGCCTGGCCCTGGGATGAATGTTAAGTGGAGGACAGCTCACCGCTGAACTGAGCTGAGTCGTGGTTTCTGAGGATCACAGCTTTTTGGGGTAGAGGGAGATAGATTAAGTTAGAAGGAAGGATTGTTTTTATCATCTCTTTATTTTCCTTTTTCCTCAGCTCCTCTCCAAGGAGGAGGGAAGGCCAACCTTTTGGTATTTTCTGTTAAACTTTTGTGCAAATATCTCATCTTGGCTTTGGTTGTTTATCTGTAGATGTGGATAACAATAGCTTCCATGAAGGATTAGGACAATTAAGTTCAATTCCATAAATACGTTTTTTGTATTCTGGATCTAGTAAAATGTAAAATAATTTGTGAAACTTTGTTTGTATCTACTATACAGAGATCAACAGTTGTTGATTCCCCTTCTACTCAGAGTGGAATTTTAACATAACAGGGATCCGCTGTGCGTCTACTTCCAGCCTTTCGTCCCTGTCCTCCAAGTTTAGCTGCTCATCACTGTGCCTGTGCTGTTGAGATTCAGTTTTAAATAAATGTGCCCATCCCTCTAGCCCTTCCCTCTGTCTCCCACCCCAGGCTTGTGGCTTGTTAGTGGTTCATTTCTGTTTCCTCCCCTCGTCTTGCATTCCACCTGCGTCCTCATGCCCTGTGAAGATTTCTCTTCCCTCTAAAAATCCATGCTAAATTGCAGGATGTGTATGAAGGCCTGGAGCAGCCTCAGCAACTCTTGTATTCATCAGCCTACAACTTTTTTTTAAAAAGCTCCTTGAGTTAGTTAGTTTATTTATTTTTGTCTTTTTGAGACAGGATTTCACAGTGCGGTTTAGGCTGACCTGAAACTCACAGCGATCCTCCTGCCTCAGCCTCCCGAGTGCTGGGATTACAGGTGTGCACCCTCACCTCCAGCCTGCTCCATGAGTTTTTACAGGGTAATCACACTTATGTATCCAGTACCCAGATCAAGAAACAGAATGGCACCCGAACCCAGGCCCTCTGCACACTTTCAGTCATTTCCAGCCCTCTGATGCTCACCACTAACTGACTCCTAACAGTTAGACTGACCTGGCCTCTTCCCCACACTTCCAGAAGCCTGTCATACATGCCCCATCCTGCAGGACCTCTCTTCTTCCATCTGTAAAGCTCAGGCATGCTTCATGTAGCTGTGTGTTTATTCTGCTGTCTGCGCACAGTTCCATTATACGACTGTGCCACACACTTGTGCACTTGGCGGCTACTACAGAGCATGCTGCTGTGGACATTATTGGGTGTCTCCCAGTGAGCATCTGTGCCTGTTTCTGTTGGTCTGTGCCTCGAGGGTAAGAAGTGGCCCTTCGGGTCAGCACTGCTGTGTCTCTGTCCACCTGCAGTGGACTCTGGCATATCTCTGAGGTTTACGGCAATTGTAATGATGATACTCTTGATACCTAACAGTTCTGAAAGTGCCTATAGTCTGTCCACAGTAGATGAGGTAGATGAACCCTGTTTTGAAATTTTTATTTTTTAAATTAATTTTGTTGATACACTTTTTGTTTTATTTTGTTTTTTGAGGCAGGGTCTTGCTGTATAGTTCAGGCTGCTCCTGAACTCATTATGTAGCCCATGCTGGCCTCGAAATTATAGCAGTCCTCCTGCCTCAGCCTCCCAGTGTTGAGATTACAGGCATGTGCTACCATGCCTGGTTTGATAACTTTAGATATACATAATGATCACATTTATCATAATATATTATCTTAATTCTTCTTTTTTTCCCCAATTCCCTCCCTTCCTTTTAACCCCTTTTCCCCTCCCATTGAAAATTTTAAGTTCACCTCAAGGTTAACTATTTATAAATATGTTTACCAGCTCTGCATCTAACTTTGTGGAATAACAAAATGTCAATATATCCATGTTATTCTAACAACTGACTTGACATTTGATTTTATGTTACTACATTTGATTTAATGTTAGCTACCAACAGTGAGTGGTTGTGTTGACTGGGCTTGGCCCTGGTGTCAGCTGTCATAGTTGGAGTAGGTGAAGGCAGTGCAGAGACCAGAGAGTTACAATAGCTATGAATTAGTAATTCTTTCTTAATCATCACTGTTTGGTTAAAGGGAGTTTCTCATCAAGGGTATGAGAACAATGCCTCCAAAGAACCACTGATCTGAAGGGAAGATAAAGTTAAGCTTTGTTTTAAGGCTATGCCACATCAAATCATCATAAAGTCTGTTTTGTATTATCTAAGGGGAAAACATGAATATAAAGTTACATTCATTTAAGTGCATTTGGTTTCCAAATGTCTAGCATTTCTTGATGTTGCAGGTGTTTTGCAATAAACATGACCTTGTTGAGTTGATTTTCTGGTGGGTTTGAGCTGCATCCGTCTAGAAAGAGCTGAGTTGTTATGACGAACACTGAACAATGTCAGTGTGCAGTGTCGCTGTACCTTGCACATAATGACCCTGCACAGCAGGAGCCTGGCAATGGCTTTCCTTGATGTCCTCTCTGCAGAGCTTGCTCAGTTGTTTGCTGTGCTGCAGCTGGCTAGTAGGGTAAATAGGTAACCGTACAGCATAACTTTTGTAGGACACTGCCGTTTCCATTTTTTGACAGACCACATCATAAGTTTCCTGTGCTCATTCATGACTGGGTTCTATTACGTTAAATGAAAATGAATCACAATTTTGAATAGTTTCCTTGCACAATTCAGAGTGTCTTTTTAGATGCTGTCTAACTGCCAGCTAATTTACAGCTCTGAAACCTTGTTGTATCATTTGGGATAGAACGTGGGATCATTTAAAGTGAAATGAGTCATTGTTTAGTGGAGAGTTGCTGGGAAATCTCTGGGAATCTGAGGATATCTTTGCTGCCGTCATCCATGCCATTGTACATTTCAATGAGGATGCCCTCTGAACATTCGAGGACATAGAGGACGTATTCATGAGCTGAAATTCCGAAAACAAATCTAATGATTTGACAGCCCTGCTCAGAAGGCAGAGCTCAGCATTTTGGAGGCTGCCATGCACTGGGTGGCAGACAGAGCGAATCAGGGAACATCTTCAAGCCGCCGCCCCTCTGTCGCCCACTCCTCTGGTGGTAGCGTTATACAGCGTCGTCCCCCACCTTTGGTCTCTGCTGTGGAGGGGCCCTGCCAAGAGTGCCGACGTGAAAATGCTGGCAGCTGCCCACTATAGTGGCTAAAACCCTTGTTCTGGTTCACACAGAGATCTGTTCAGAAAAAATAATTTCCAGGCCCTTTAGAATACTTTAAAAATAATATTTTTACTTATATCTGATCACAACAAAATTCTCTGTGGAGAACTCATGAAGGAACAAATATAGTCATAAATTCTTTAAAAGTAACTACAAGCAGATCTCCATATATTGACTTTTCCCTGTTTGGCTTTTCCTAACTAGACTAGTGCTTTTAATACTACTGCACTTCATCTTTATGGGTAATCAAGAACGTGCATGAAACCTTAATTTCCAGCACAGAAGGATAATTGCTCAGTGATCATTTGCTTTCTTTAAAACATAACTGAATATAAACTAAGAAACTAAGAGAAGAAGCTATTTTTAAAAGTGGTGCTGAAGTGATCCATGAAATCAAACGGCATATGAAAAGCGTACTCCCCCTGGCGTTTTCGGCTGCCTGGCACCTTGTACTCGCTGCGGACTTACCTAGCTCACCTGTATAGGCACAGAGCCCCAGCCAGCGGCTTGCTCCTCACTAGGGGTCTGAACCTGTTTGAGAGATTGTGGAGCAGCCCGCAGTGTGAGGGGCCGCTCGGTAACGGGGTCACTGGAGCCTCTTAGCTACCTGCACCAGCTGCAGTTTTCACTCGCCTGTGATTTGTTGCTCTTTGTTTCAATGACAAGGGGAGAGCTCATGTCATGGAGCTTAAAGAGATTGTATAGTAGAATCGAAGGCGTAAAAACAAGGCTTTATTAGAGAGGACACTGATTTTAAACATTGAATGCCTGTGATTTCCTTTTTAAAAAACTGTCTGTCATAGCTGATCATCACTCTTGTCCACATATATGCAAAACAGCTGGCCTGCACCATGTGAATAAATACCGCAAGACCACCACCTGATTTACTCCTCTGTCCATGAATACGCAAAGGCCATTTTAAAGAAAGAAAAGTGGAGGAACAGAAAGAAGGACCAGGGCAGTGAGAGCAGCGAGTATCTGGGGGCCCTCCTCCAACTTCGTGTGATGGTATGCGGCATAGAAAGCTTCTCTCAGGTAGTGCTTAGGGAGATATGTTCCCAGGGATCTGCATAGCATTAGTGCAACCAAGTGTTCCTTTCTGTGGCTTCTTGTTTTGGAATTAAATGCCTTCAGGGTACTGAGAATAACTGTTTAGAAACACAAGAAGAATTTAACCTCTTAGATTCCTCTTCAGAATTTTAAAAAATACATAGATTAATGGGAAAGCAAACCGATCATATCCTACTTTGTTTCTCAGCAATTTCAACCAAAATTTAACATTGTGTGTACCTGTAAAGTAGGTGGTTTAGTCAGGAAACAAAGGTACACGCAGGAATTCTGATGAGTTATAATCATCAAAATTATAAACTCAGCTTTGTCTGTTTATAAACAGTTTTCAGAGACAAACCATTTTTACGGATGGCACTGCTCGTGGAAAATTTCTACACTTATCAATCACCTGGAGGACGGATAAGCTGGACCTGTGTTTACGCCTTTGTGCTGTTATTGTTCAGAGTTTTGTAGTTGCCACTGTACGCCAGCAGAGGGCGCACCAAACAATATTTTTGTTTCACTTAAACCTTAATAATGTATCAAAAACATTTTTCATTTTCATTTTAAAAGATGCCCACAAGTAATCATTTATTGATTGCACACGTTCACTGTAAATTTGTAACTTTAAAAATGAAAAGGTTTAATGGGGCCTTAGCTCTGCAATGCAGTTCCACAAACATTCATTCAGGGCTGAGGGTGTATATTTGCTGCTGGATGGGAGTCAAAGTGGGGCGCGCCACAGCTTCTGGCCTTGAAGAATTTATCATTTAGTTGACAAGAAAGAGACGCAGAGGTCATTTACAAGGCCACATGGTAATAAAGGCAGAGCGTGGGCCAGGTCTTGATCCGGAGTCGGTGGGGTGGCAGACAGAGAAGGCAGCCTTCCCCGGGCATTGAGGGAGAGCTCCCCAGAAACGGGGATGCCCATCTGGTGCACAAGGGAGGTGCACCGCGGAAACTGCGGTCCGAGCGGAGCTAGACTGAACCTGGGCGGTGGAGGGAGCACCCTGGGACCCTGGGAGGCGGGGTCGGAAAAGGGAACAGAGTCAGGCACGCAGAAGCGGGTGTTAACTCTGGCAGCTGGAGACCACTGTTTCACGGTGCCTGGAGAACTCCAGTTAATATGGGACATTCTTGTATGAGGCAAGCATCCTAGATAAAGATGAGGGTGATGCCCCTGCCCAGTGTTTACATGCGCATGTCACGCACATTCCTGCATGCGTGGACATTTGCGTCTGTGTGCAAAGAGCTGCGTTAGACGCCTGTACACGTATACAACATCCTGTATACAATACAGGACCTGTATGCAACATGTCTGTGTGTGTATCATGTCTGTATATAATATGTATGTGTGTGCACATGTGTGTGTGAAATATGCCTCTATATATCCTTCAGGGTAGCCCTGTGATTTAAGGATTCCCACCGAGAACACTAGCTAATGTGTTCAGGCCTTGGGGCAGCACAGTGCTCAGCTCCTCGGGCTTGGCGTGGAGATCTGATGTTTTCCTGGTCCTGGGTGCTGTTGCCTCAGGCGGTGTCGGTGTGGGCGGAAGGATGGAACATGCAGGGAGACGCTGAACTGCTAAACGCTGTGGACGCGAGGCCCGGAAGGAGCTGGAGACCCCTCCCTGGTTCCTAGGCACGTGGCCAAGAAGCAGACTGGCACGCCTGTGTCCCGGGGAGGCGCAACTGGAGGCGCAGGGAGTGGGTGGGTGACGGGCAGGGGCAGCCGGGAGGAGATGAAGGTTCCGCCGGTCAAGTCTGAGTCCACGGGCGCTCTCGCCGCGATATCTGGTGCGGTCCTCGAGGTTAGGCCTGGAGCTCAGAAGAGAAGTCAGAGCCAGAACTGGGAGTGGACGCGAAGACCCAGAGACAGCGTCAGCTTAAGAAGAGCGGTGGGGACCTAGACCCACAGCCTGGGCTGCCGGCCCGCGGAGGCCGGGCAGAGGGAGCGGAGCAGACACCGCAGAGGGTCTCTCCTGTGTAGGGCGGCGCCTCTTTCCCGGGGAGGGCCACACGCAGACCGAGGCCGCTGCGGGGACCCGGGGAGGTCGCGCTCAGGCCCAGACTTGCCAAGCACGCAGGGAGCATGAGCTGTGCCCGGACAGACAGCCCCATTCCCCACAGTCCCGCTCTTGAGAAACCCACCACCCGGCACCGTCTGTGAACTTACCTCTGCTCCCCCGGAGCAGCTGTGGCTCACTCGGGTGCAGCTTGCGGGTGGTCCACAGTGACCGGAGGTCCGCAGTGACCGGAGGTGACCGGAGGTCCGCAGTGACCGGAGGTGACCTGAGGTCCGCAGTGACCGGAGGTCCGCAGTGACGCAGTGACCGGAGGTCCGCAGTGACCAGAGGTGACCGGAGGTCCGCAGTGACGCAGTGACCGGAGGTCCGCAGTGACCGGAGGTGACCGGAGGTCCGCAGTGACCGGAGGTGACCTGAGGTCCGCAGTGACCGGAGGTCCTCAGCGACCGGAGAGGTCCACAGCAACAGGAGGTCCACAGTGACGCAGTGACCGGAGGTCCGCAGTGACCGGAGGTGACCGGAGGTCCGCAGTGACGCAGTGACCGGAGGTCCACAGCGACCGGAGAGGTCCACAGTGACCGGAGGTCCGCAGTGGCCGGAGGTCCGCAGTGACCGGAGGTGACCTGAGGTCCGCAGTGACCGGAGGTCCGCAGTGACGCAGTGACCGGAGGTCCGCAGTGACCGGAGGTCCGCAGTGACGCAGTGACCGGAGGTCCACAGCGACGCAGTGACCGGAGGTCCGCAGTGACCGGAGGTCCGCAGTGACCGGAGGTGACCTGAGGTCCGCAGTGACCGGAGGTCCGCAGTGACCGGAGGTGACCGGAGGTCCGCAGTGACCGGAGGTGACCTGAGGTCCGCAGTGACCGGAGGTCCGCAGCGACCGGAGGTGACCTGAGGTCCGCAGTGACCGGAGGTCCGCAGTGACCGGAGGTGACCGGAGGTCCGCAGTGACCGGAGGTGACCTGAGGTCCGCAGTGACCGGAGGTCCGCAGCGACCGGAGGTGACCTGAGGTCCGCAGTGACCGGAGGTCCGCAGCGACCGGAGGTGACCTGAGGTCCGCGGTGACCGGAGGTCCGCAGCGACCGGAGGTGACCGGAGGTCCGCAGTGACGCAGTGACCGGAGGTCCGCAGTGGCCGGAGGTCCTCTTTACTCGTTCTTGTTGCTATTCTAATGAGAAAACAATCGTTATTATCATCAACAGTGCCATGAAGTCACCAAAACTTCAAACCCCAGGAGAGATGAAGATGCCTTTCCTTGAACAGATACCTCAGTACATTAGACAGCTGGAAACACAGGTCCCTTTGCCTTCTCACTCGGCCTCCCTCCCTTCTGTCTCTCCTACTCATCTGCTAGTGTTACTATGGCCAGGACTTTATCTTGTTCTGTCTTACTTTCTTATATCTTTTGTGGTTCTGGGAACTGAACCCAGGGGCGCTCTACCACCGAGCTACATCACCAGGCCTGTTTGTTTGTTTGTTTATCTATTTACAGGGTCTCATTACATTTCCTAGGCTGGTCCTGGACTTACGATCCTCCTGCCTCAGCCTCCCAGCTACCTGAGATTACAGCAGTAATGGGTGTGCACCACTGTGCCTATTTTATGCCTATTATTTTAAATAAAATGCACTTAAATTTATAAATGAGGCAAGAGATATATGTGCACCCATGTTTATAGCAGCACAATTTGTAATAGCTAAAATGTGGAAGCAACCCAAGTGCCCATCCACAGAAGACTGGATTAAAAAACTGTGGCATTTTTATACAATGGAATATTATTCAGCTATAAAGAAAGACAATTTTGGGAACTTTGTAGGCAAGTGGACAAAACTGGAGTCCATACTCATAAGTG